>VDFB02370866.1:110325-204795 GCA_007258455.2 Sequoia sempervirens
TACATTGATCCAATTTATTCTTTGTACTATGACAGTGACTTTATTCATGATATATATGAGTCGATGATGATTTTGATGTGATGTATTGTGCTCTCTTTTATGCATGGATGGTTTATTACTTCTATATGTTATGGATGCATTTATTTCTAATGATATTTATGCAATGATTATGACTAACAGATCTATATTATGCTGACCTATGATATGATGTGCAATGATATTATCTATATGATGATCTATTTGTGATAATGCAAATGAGATGATCGATATGTAATGTTGATCTATTGTTCACATGCTAAATGATATGCTTATAACATGTTTATGAATGGATGTATGCTTTGTATGTGATAGACTATTCCATTTATGCTTATGTGGGATGATTTATGCAATGAATGATTTCTGATGCTATTTATGAGATGATATGGATGATGTAATGGTTGTGATATGATGCAAATGAGATGGTTCTATGAGATGCTTAGAATAAAAAATGTTATTATTCTAAATATAATAAATGATGATGCAATGTATGCAATGCAATGATATGTCAATGTGTAATATAATGTGAACGTGATGAGATGGTGAGATGATGTCATGATGTTATGCAAGTATGCAAATGAATTATTATGTATGATTATGCAAAAATGATTATGAAATGTTTCTGTAAATGCTATGCGATGATTTATATGATAGATGGTAATGTGAAATGGTTATGACATGCAAATGAATGTTATGCAATGATTGATATAATGGCATGCAATGCAATGTAATGGGTGAAATGCAATGACATGGATGCACCTATCTATGAAGGATGTTTATGATAACCTGTTTATATGATGATTAAAATGCAATGCTTATGTTTCCTATATGATATGTTTATGCAATATGCTAATGATTTTGGATGCAGGATCGATGACGATGATGGTGATGATGATCAACTATCATAGTACCTTGTTAGTGCAATTAGTAAGAAAAGAAGAAGTCATTTCAACGAGACACAAGATGATGCAAAATGCAAATGATGATGATGATGATGATTAATTGCCGAGGAATTGGGAATTTCAAAGGGTCGATTTCCTTATGTTTGATCACACATGTGGTACGATGCATCAAGGTACAGAAAACTAGGATGGCGTTGTACCTAGTGTGATGGACTTTGAATTGACAATCAGATAGGAGTATCTTGTTCACACCTGACATACGAAAACCTTGCTAGGATGGACTTTAGAAGTTTCCAACATCTCGGACCAAAACACAGAAAGGTAAACCATTCATGTAATAGTCAACAAGTTACCCTAGACCTCTTCCATACATACCTAACAAAGCAAGTATTCACCGAGGTTATATTGCAAGAATGTCCAACAAGCATAGCAGACAAAAGATAATGATCGTTGCCCCATTCCTATTTCTCTAAATCCTCTATTTTGGAATATCATCGAGATGTCCTTGGAATGAGCACAAATAAGATAAGTCAAAAGATAAAGACCAAGTAAACAAACAAACTGATGCTCTTCAATACCGCTAATGGAAAGAGGATGTGTTTTCTAAGGATGATAACCAAAACTTATTGCCAAAAGATAATGCCCATTATAGGAAGGATTCATCCTAAGACATGTTAGTGGATGGCAACACGTCATTTCGTTTATCCAAAGTGTTCTAAGGGATGATTGATATGGGACCAATTCAGATGATGAGTTACCAATACGAAGAGATGACCAACTTGCTTACGCATTGACTTAGACTTAAGACTTGACGTTTTTGAGTTTTACTTTTAATCTGCTAGACTTGTTTCCAACCGTTTCACCAAAGTTTGAGGATGATGATCAATTTATTATAGATGATGTTTATTGCGGGTGCACGTGAGATGAGACGAATGGATTTTTTCAAATATTTGGATGTTTTTGATGTTTTTGCAATGTTTTGAGGTTGTTTTTGGTATTTTTCAAGGTTTTACAAATGTTTTGATTTTTTATTTTCCAATGTTTTTAGGATTTTCTGGGATTTTGACCAAGAGACTAACCTAAAGAACCTATCCTAGGGGCCTCGAGGGCTTATCAACAGATTATCCTGCTTCACGCGAGTACACGAGACTCACGAGTTCACTAACGACTTCACCAATTTATAGATGACGCTATACATGATGAATTGTCACTTTATTATGACAGACTCTTAGAGGACTAACCTAAGTGTCTTGGAGGATGATCAAAGATCAACCTTGCCTACATTCAAGGCTCATAGACCCGTAGTTCAAAAAGACGACTCTATTTTTGAATTTTTGACTTGTTTTGGATTTTGATATGTTTTGATGTTTCTTTGGATTTTTTTGATTTTCTGATGTTTTTGGATTTTCTGATTTTGAGGACTTTTAAGATCATACACGAATCCGATCCGATGAGAACGTGCCCCCAGCGTGATGCAATAGACTACTCCGATAAAGGCAGGACAAACTGACCTTGAGAATGGGCCGAGTAGTACTAGGAGGGATCATGATGGCAAAAAAATGCGACCAAGCTAAGTGGTGCGGATCTCGAGGGGATGAGCCAAATGGAAGGATGATGCACAAGCCATAAAGATCCCGTGGATGGAAGGTGCTTATTTACACAAGGCTACCGCTTTTCCAAGCCACTACGTAATTTGTCCAAAGTGCCACCGGGTGGTTTTCACTAGAGGACTCCATTTTTTCTTTACCATTTTGATCCTTTTCTAATTTTTGATTTTGTTTTGTTTTTTTGTTGTTACCAAGATGCCTGTTTTCCAGGTTTTCACCAAGGTAACCATTTTTTTAGGACTTTTTCTAATTTTTTAATTATTTTTTTGGATTTTTTGGTTCTATACCTTGAAAGATTTAGGCATAAAACTTTTGAGATGGGAGCTATTCATGGGCTCTTGCAGAGGTTCCCCTTCGGGTGTTGATAACTGATATGCCCCTAACTTATAACTTGCTGTTATGAAAAACGGTCCAAGCCAATTAGGTTTGAACTTGCCTTTGCTGCCTGGGTTTGGGACATTTTTCTAATTTTCTTTTAAGACCAATTCTCCGACTTGGAAAGTCCTGCTTCTGATTTTCTTGTTGTAGCTCCGTTTAAGTCTATTCTGATAAACCTGCAAATGATTCAGAGCATCGATACGTCGATCATCTAGTAGCTCTAGCTCATTTAGTCTTGATACCTGATACTCTTCATCCATGATGAGATTTTGCAGTGATGTCTTGAGGGATGGGAGCTCGATCTCAATGGGGAGTATGACTTCTGATCCGTAGACCAAGGAGAAGGGGGTGGTGCTAGTGGGTGTGCGAATGCTGGTTCGATAGACCCAGAGGGCCTGATTAAGCTGTAGATGCTAGTCACGACCTGCATCATTGACTGTTTTCTTGAGGATTTTCAAAATGGTTTTGTTTGTAGCTTTTTTCTGGCCATTTCCTTGGGGATAGTACGGGGTGGAGAAGCGATGTTGTATTTTGAATTTCTCACACAAGTCACGGACTTCTTGATTTTTGAATGGTGTCCCATTATCTGAGATAATGGCTTGTGGAACACCATAGCGGCAGATGAGGTAGTTTAGGATGAATTTTGAGATCTGCTTTCTAGTTTTATACGTCATGGGTATGGCCTCCACCCACTTAGTAAAGTACTCAGTTGCAGTTATGATGAACTTGTGGCCGTTAGATGAGGTAGGTGTGATTTTGCCAATGAGATCGAGTCCCCACTGCGAAAAAGGCCATGGTGTGACAATAGGATGAAGCTCTTGAGCTGGAGCATGGATGAGGTCCCCATGCTGCTGACATTGTAGACATTTTCTAGCATGATCATGTCCTTCTCTTTCCATTGTGGGCCAATAATACCCCATCCTCAGCAGTTTCTTAGCGATGGTCATTCCACTTGAGTGCGAACCACAGATACCGTTGTGAACTTCGGTTAGAGCGGTTAATGCCTCAACAGTGTTTAAACAGTGCAATAAGGTACCTTCAATTTTTCTACGGTATAGAGTATGACCTAGGATGACAAATCTGGATGCCTTTTTAAAAAAGGTTTGTTTTAGGTTCAATGGTAGGTCAGCGGGTATGACTCCTATTCGAAGATATGTATAGATGTCATGATACCAAGGCTCACCAGGACCAACGATTTCACACACATATTCCAATTTTGGTACCTCGAATGTGGGAACGAGAAGCTGCTCAATCAAGAATTCATATTTTGGAACATTATGAGGGATGTCTAAAAGGGACCCAATTGTTGCCATGGCGTCTGCTACTCTGTTGTTGGTTCTTGGAATTTGCTCAAATGTTATTTCTATAAAAGATTCCTTGAGAGTCTCCACCAATTTCTTGTATGGAGTGAGCTTGTCATCCTTAGTCTGATATTCGTCATTGACTTGATTTATGATCAACTGAGAGTCTCCATACACTTTGAGAGCTATGATGTTCCATTGCACTACTATCCTAAGACCTATAGTCAAAGCCTCGTATTTTGCAATGTTATTAGTGCAAGGAAATGCCAGTTTGTATGACCTCGGTATGCAATCCCCTTGTGGGGTGATGAAGACGCCAGCTCCTGACCCATGTTGTGTGTATGAGCCATAAAAATATAGTTTCCAGTGGTCCGCTACATTAAGGTTAAAGATGGATTCATCTGGAAATTCTAAGACAAGAGGATTCTCAGAATAAATAGGTGCTTCTGCTAGTTGATCTGCAATAACTTGTCCCTTAATTTCTTTCTGCTCTACATACTCGATGTCATACTCTGACAGTATCATCACCCATTTTTCCATTCTTCCTGTGAGCATTTCCTTTGATAGTAGGTACTTGAGGGGGTCAATTTTGGCGATGAGCTTTATCTTGTGTGCCAACATGTAATGTCTGAATTTTTGTGATGCAAACACTACTGTGAGGCATGCTTTCTCGATAAATGAGTAAATAGCTCATGACCGACCATTGTTCTACTGATATAGTAAATAGCCCTTTCTGTTTCGTTTTCATCATGCTGAGCTAGGAGAGCTCCAAGGGCTACTATTGTCATTGACACGTATAGAATCAATGGATTTCTTGGGATGGGTGGCATTAAGACTGGTGGTGTCAGTAGGTATTCCTTGATTTTGTTAAATGCCTCTTCACACTTTGTATCCCATTTGTACACTACTCCCTTGTGGAGTAGGTGAGAATATGGGTTTTGCTAGTCTTCCAGTTGTGCTATGAATCGTCAGATGGATTGGAGTCTTCCTTGGAGGCCTCTCAGTTGCTTTAATGTTTTTGGTGCTTCCATTTCGAGGATTGCTTTCATTTTTTCTAGATCCACCTTGATACCCCTCATGGATACTATATATCCTAGCAGTTTACCTGGTTGTACGCCAAAGACGCACTTCTTGGGATTTAGTATGACCTTGTACTCCTCCAGTCTGTCAAAGATGGCACCTAGGGTTGCTATGTGATCTTTTCTTTTCCTTGATTTAGCTAGAATGTCATCAACATAGTCTTCAACCATTTTATGGATCATGTCATGGAATATTAATGTCATGGCCCTTTGATATGTTTCTCATGCGTTCTTTAGGCCAAATGGCATCATGTTCCAATAGTAGGTCCCCCATGGACAAGTGAAGGTTGTCTTATGTTGATCTTCTTTTGCTATCATGATCTGATTATATCTTGAAAATTCATCCATTAGTGATAGCATCTCATGTCCATTATCATGTCGATGTTGGGGAGCGAGAAGTCATCCTTTGGACATGCCTTCTTCAAATCTCTAAAGTCTGTATAGATTCTAATGGCTCCATCAAGTTTTGAAATAGGTACCAAATTTGACACCCATTCTGGATAATCTATTGGTTGGATGAATCTTGCATCTAATAGCTTTTTTAGCTCCATTTTGACTAACAAAGCAATTTGAGGATGCATTTTTTGAAGCTTTTGTTTGACCAGCTTTGCTTCTGGATACACTGCTAAGTGATGAACCACAGTCTCTAGATCAAGCCCTAGCATGTCAGCATAACTCCATACAAAGTTTATTTGCCTTTCCCTTAGGAATGCTGCTAGGAGTTCTTGCTCTTCTGATAATAGTGATTCCGCATAAAATGTGATATGTGGGGTCTCCTTGGTTCCTAAGTTGACAGGATTGCATTTTTCGGCCAAGACTACTGACTTTTCGTGATGAATGGCTCTTAAAGGAATATTGAATCCTTCATCCTCAGGCGCCTTAGAGAGGTTTTCACCGTTGGATACGTCCTTTCTTTTTACTTTTTTGCTTTCAGAGAGTGCCACAGTGTGGTTTTCACTCAAGGACTTGGATATTATTCTTAGTTTCTCACTTTTGCGATTGGAGGATTTAATCGTTTCCCCGTAATAGGCATGTGTGTCCAACTCTATTATAAACCTTGCCTTATGATCTCCATCTGGAATGTTATCCCTCAATCCCATGAATTTTGAGATCACCTCATTATTTTCGAATGTATCGAGAACTGGTGGTCCTCGTTGGTCGTAGTCGATCAATTGGGGATACACTAAGCGGATCTCATGATTTTGATGGTCTGGTTTGAAGGATAGGGTACTAATCATGCACAGGGTAGTATCCTCAAATAACCTAGGTAGGTCAGCCATGGTATCCTTGTCATCGCTACTAATATGGGCCTCAGTTATAAAGTTATGTATGTATCTACCTGTGGGTATTGGTAAATGTACTTCTACTGCTATTGGCTGAGGAGAAATATTAACCATTCTAACTAGAGGACTTCAGCCACATATGGTTATATTCAGAGGGGTACATTCTAGGCCAAGATTTATTATGGGTTGCGTCTCTGGCATGATAGGTATTATGAGCCCATTGTCGTTTTGTCCCAGTCTTTGATTTCTGTCGTAGCCCATTGCGAGCATCATTTGCAGGCCCTTGCTTGTCTCATCCATTGGTAAATTAGATGTTGGTCTTTCATCTTGATATAGCATGTGTGATGGATCTGTCTCAATAACCTCCTGGCCAAGGTCTCCCCATCTTGTGAATTCAGGATAGTCTTCAAGAGACGTTTGTGATGTAGAAGCTTGGTTTTCTTGCGGACGTCCCCATGATCTTGGAGATTGTGGTAACTCTCCTATCACAAAAGCATTGTTAGGGAGCTTGTAGCTTCCACATCCATCTTCCTAGATGATGAGCTTGATGTCAGAAATGGTGGGAATGGTGGGTGCCTCTGTCTCAGAAGTGGATGCAAGAGTGGCGGGGTCGATGTATGGTGTGGATGGGCCCTCATCATTTTTTGGCACTTGGGGGACTTTGTAATACTTTGCTTCAAGATTTTCGTAGTATGAGAAAGGTTCGGGATCTCCATGGACGGTAACCTCTTGTCCATTATGAGTAAATTTCACACATTGGTGGAAGGTTGATGCTACTGCTTTCATCACATAGATCCATGGGCATCATAGGAGGATATTATATGGCAAGTCAAGGTCTGAGACCTGACAAGTGGTTTCCATGAGAGTCGGCCCTACTTGAATAGAGAGTTTGATCATTCCTTGAGACACTCTTTCTTGGTCATTGTATGCTCTTATCATGATGCCCTTTCCTTTGTCGATGGAATCTTCTGATATTTTCAACTGTTTGATGAGGCTAAGAGAACAGATATTCAAACCCGCACCTCCATCCACCAAGACCCTTTTAATTTTTCTCTTATGTACTATGGCTTCCAAGTGAAGTGCATGGTTGTGAGATGGTTGGGCGGGGAAATCTTGGTTAGAAAATGTAAGGAGATTAGGCGTTATGATGTTTCTAACCATAGCTTGGAATTGCTCCGCATTAAGATATGTGGGGACAGTGGATGAGGCCAATGCTTCTTGAAGGATTTTCCTATGGGCAGATGATATTTTTAGCAACTCCATGATGGAGATTTGCATTGGCATTCTCTTGAGTTGATCTAAGACATTGTAGCCATGCGAAACAGATCTAGATGAAGGGACTCTATTTGGTTGGGATGATCCTACGATGGTGACTTTGCCACCTCTTGTGGTGACTCCACAATCTTCGGCATAGGTGCCCTTGATAGTAATGACCATGCAGTTTTCATCTAGGGAGGCAATGACTGTTGCATACAAATGATTTACGTTTGAGTGGGTGCCATTCCCTTTATCATTTTTATTCCCTTTGTTACCATGATTCGACATCGGATTCGTATATATCTTAAGATCCTGATTTTTGGTAGGTTGTTCTACGTTTATGATTTTCTTATCAATGAGATCGTGGATGATGTTTTTGAGTCTCATGCAACTGTTTGTGGTGTGGCCTTTGATTTTATGGAATTCACAAAGTTGATTCTTGTTATACCAAGGAGGTTTGACATCTGATTCTTGGTAATTCTCAAATGTAGGAGGCTTGATGAGTTTTTCGTCGATCAAATTTTTCATTATGTCCTCAAGTGGTTCCCCCAAAGTGGTGTATTTTTGTTTGGGATAACTTTTGTGCTTGGGTGGTCCCCTTTGGTCATTGAAATTATTGATTTTCGGGTTGTTGTGTGGTTGGTGTGTTATGTGATGATTGTTTTGGTGTTGTGTTTGGATTTGTGGTGCGGGTGTGTGTTGGCGAGGAGCACTAATGACCACCTTGGCATCGACGACACCATCATTAATTAGTAACATTTTTGTTCCTTTCCCATGTGTGAGGTTTATCATTGTAATTGGATGGTGGGTGGTTGTTTTGCTATTCGTGGTATGATGTTGATTCTGTGGGTTGAGTTATAAGGGCTCTTTCGATGTTAAGCGCCTTGGGGATTAACTGATCGTATGTGGTGATGCCCTGAACCTTGAGATGAAATTCCAAGCAGCCTTCAAGGTTGGCTATGATGGTGAAAACTTTTTGTTCTTCTAGCATGGTCCACTTGCTCCGATTGGCCTTGGATCCCCATCGTTGTAGAAATGAGGCAAATGACTCACCCTTTCCTTATTTTAGAGCATATAGTTCTTCGAGACTAACATCCATTGTAATGTTGCATGCATAGTTTCTAATGAATGCGTCCCTAATTTCTTGGAATGTTCTAATGCCTGAAGTTAAGTGAGAGAACCATTCTATAGCGTGGCCTACCAAACTCCTAGGGAATAGCCGCATCAGATAAGTATCGTCATATGCGACCTCCATGCAATGAACCTGGAATTCCTTGATGTGATCTTCAGGGTTTCTCGTCCCTCAATATTTGTCAAATTTGGGGATCTCAAATCCATTAGGGAACGGTTTCATCTCTAGGCTCCTATCAAATGGATAGGGACACAAGTTGCTTGGTTTTTTCGTTGTTTGCCCAGATTGCAGATCGAGCACTTGTTGCAAAAGCAACCTAATTTGTGTCATTACATCATTTTGCGGATTAGGGGGTGGGATGAAAGTTTTTTGGGGATTTTGAATCGTGGGTTGGATGGGTGGGTTGGTCGGTGTGTTGTTCGATGGTATCTACATGTTCTACCGAGCGAGGTAGGCTTCTACCTGCTTTTGTATGAACAATGCTTGTTGTTGATCTTGTTGTTGTTGCACTAAGATTTGTGCTTGTTGTTGCACTTGTTGTTGTTCCAACAACGCTTGTTGTTGATCTTGTTGTTGTTGCGCTAAGATTTGTGCTTGTTGTTGCACTTGTTGTTGTTCCAACAACGCTTTTTGTTGATCTTGTTGTTGTTGCGCTAAGATTTGTGCTTGTTGTTGCGCTTGTTGTTGGGCTGCCAATTCGGCTGCTTCTTGCTACTCTTGATATTGCTTGATTGCTTGCTAATATGCCTGCAATTGTGTTGCTTGTCTTTGTGCAAGAAGTTGTGCTTGATATTGGGCTTGTTGTGCCTGATATTTAGCTTGCGCTTATGTGGCTTGTGCTTGTGTTTCTCTTTGTTGCAATAGAAGTTATGTTTGAGTGGCCTTTTGTGCTTGTGCGGCTTGTGCAGCTTGAGCAACTTTTTGTTGTTGTTGTTGTTGCAATAACGCTTGGGCTTGTTGCGTTTGTAAGGCGGCTTGGGCTGCTTGTTGGGCAGCTAGTTTTTTGGCTTTTTGTTTATGAACTTGTTAGTATCCTCTTTAGAAAGAAGCTTGTAATGTTGTGTTGTATTGGCTTGATGTTGTGAAAGTTGGTGGTGGTGGGGGGGGAGGTGGATTTGGAATGGTATTCATCAGGATGGTATTGGTGTTTTGTGTGATGGATGGTGCTATTGATGTGATTGGTCCTTGAGAGACCATGCTTTGTGATGTTAAGGGGATGTTTGATGATGATGCAATTGCTTGTGTGTTTGTCGTCTGTTGTTATGATATCAACGACAAATTTTGAGCGTTTGGTACAATGTTTGATTGATATTTGGGATAGTGGTTTGATTGATATTTGGTAGAGGGGGAAGCCCTAAACCAAGGAGTGATGTGGATGATGTTGGAAATGGTGGAAGAGGTGGAAATGTGAGGGGTGCAATTTCTTGTGAAAATGTTGTAGTGTCAAAGATGCCCCCTGGTCTGAACATGTCTCCTTCCTCTTGTGAATTTGTGAGGAGAGGTGTTTGAGGTGTTACGCTAAAGAATGATGATGATGGATCATGACGAAAAGTGAGAGGAAGACTTTTATGCAATGGATTTTCAAGTATGTTTTGTTCCAAGGTGGTATTTGCATCCAAGTTCTGATTATTAACAAGGGGGTGTGCTTGAAGAGCTTTGAGAAGTGTATTTCCCTTATTAATGTTGGGTTGGGTTGGAGCAATAGATGTCGTTATTTGCGGAATGTTTTGTGTGATATTTTGGGATGGGGGTGTAGATGAAATGGGAATGGTGGATGAGATGGGAGGAAATGATGTCTCCACTATGGTACTCACGTCAAAATCCGAAGGTAATTTGGCCCCTTGTTTTGCTAGTTCAAGCATGTATAACGAAGGGTTGAGTCTCATCATGATGTTGATGATTCTATGGTTGTCTAAATTTTGGAGCATTTCAATTATTTCTTCGTGAGACATTCCAAGGGTAAGATCATCTCCTTGGTTTTCCTCTTGCAGATTTTGGGATGATGAGATGGTCAAAGGATTGCTTGATTCGGCAACATTCATTTCAATGTTTGTTTGGCTAAGATCACTTGAAGTGGGTGTTTCTTTGTTGGCTTCCATGCTCTTCTTGTATTGAGATTTGGTTTGAACCATAAAACGAGGATCAATTTTTGAGAATATGGGAGATGAATTTCTTGATTCTTTGGATTGATCTTTATTTTATGTCCCAAAGTAGAAAGTTTTAGTATGCCTTAAGGATCAAAAAAGGTGATGATATGATAATGATGTAAAAGATGTAAATAATGGATGATGTAGATGTTTTGGTCTTTTGATTAATCCTGATGGAAGATGCTAGGCTTTTTCGGACTTTCGGATATGTTTCGAATTTTGATTTTTCCTTTTGATTTTGTCCTTGATCTTGATTGGTTTTTTTATTGTTTTGATTTTTAACAAAAAGACCCTAATATGTTGGATAATGATCTAAGGGATAGATTTGCTCAAAGGATGATGATTTGAATATGTGCGAGGAGAAGGATGAATCTACCCACACCTATTCAAATGAGATGATAATTTAGCTTAAGTATACGAAGAAGGATGCATCTATGTATACCAAGCTAAACAAGATGATATTGATGACTTTGACTAAGCATATGCAAAAGGATGCATCTACACATCCCTAGCCAAAGGTGATTTTGATAATGTTTTCAAGGATTTAATAATGTTTTGATTTTTCCAAAGAAAGCCTAGCATAAGGATGTTTTCAAGATTTTCCAAAAGGTGATGGTGAGATGATGTTTGTTTTGATGTTTGAAAGATAGATGAAAAAGATTTTGATTTTTTTTTATCCTAAGATGAACCTAAAGAAGACACTTTGTTTGCCTAGACCTAGGTATTGAAGAACATGCAAATGCTTCCTATAGATCTTTGTGACCAAAGAATATTTTGATTTGAACACACATTTTTGAACCAATGACTTTTGTTTTGGGATTTGGACTTTTTGAGAATTTGGTGAGTCTTCAACACACATGAAAGTTCATTTTGCTTAGCTTTGCTTAATGGCTTTATTTTACCAAAAACACTTTCTTTGATTAAATTTTTAAACTAAGATGTCCAATGTCTTAATTTCTTCAAATCCCACAAGATATGTTATGTGGAAACTTAATTAACTTAAGGCAAGGGTTTACCTATTGTTTACTTAAGGAGACAAATCGAGATGTAATTCAATGTTTAGGAACCTCTAAGGATGTACATCCCAAGGGAAAGCAATAACATATGGATTGAGTCAATTGCATTTGTCTCCAAAAGGGTTTGAAATTTGGATGATAATTTTAAGTGTTTGTTTTCAAGATGTTTTCGATCAAGCAATGCATTTTGTAACCCAAGAATAAGTACAATCCTATGGATGTGTAAGACAATATTTGTTGGATTCCCACTTGGACAAGTCCAGCTACACTTATCTCTAGCGAATGGTTAGATGCTTGACCCCACTGGCTCCCCTCCACGGCTCATTAACGTCAATCAGGGCAGCCAAGCATCAACACCCATGAAACTCCCATGGCATGTTTTCCATTTCTACTAGAAGACCGTAAAAGTGTGGGGTGGCTTTAGAACAACCATTCTTGCACCAACAAATAGATTAAAGGACTCTGGAAAATTCTAGCACATGGGTTTTAATAAGGAAATTATGTTTGTAGGAGTTGACCCAACATGGCAAGATTCCCCTTTCGGATCCATCTTGTTGGAGTCAACCGCATGATATTGGCGTTTCTTCCAATATCCACATTTATATCCCAGCTGGAAATACTCTCGGGTTCAAAGTGTTACCGGTTGAGCTGTTCCCTTGGGTGAGTACTTTTTTCCCCAAGGTGGACCCTCTAGGATAAACAAAAGCAAGTAAAGACAAAATCCGTAACTCGATCAATCTTTGATGGCAACAAAGAGAGAGAATATACGCGAAAATTCCCCCACTCACACTCGCACAAGATTTTGTTCAATTTTAAACCCAAATCGAAGTGTGGAGGTGATTGCTTTATCTTAACCCAAAGTCATGAAAAAGGCCTTTTAATTCTCAAGATCACTATAAAGCGCGAGAGAAGCACATACGTCCTTTTTCAATGCCTTTAGTTCAAGTAAGCCTTCACAAAAAACAAAGCTACACTTGTTCTTTTTAAATCCACAAAGCAAAATGTGAGTTATTTTTAAGCACCAAATGACAAGTGAAAGACATTTGTTCAATTTGTTAATCCAAGAAACAAAATCTAGTAAGTTGTGATCCTAAAGTTCGTTTTAGCTTTTGCAAGAAATGGAAAAAAATCTTTTTAAGCCCAAACGAAAGCTAGTGTCCTAAGGAAGAAAAAGATAACAATTTTGTGAAAATGTGTTAAGCAAACACTATAGTGTTTAAAAACACTTTGATTTGACGAACATCCTTGTCATGCTTCTCCTTCTTTTGATTTCAATTTCCAACCTACAAGTAGGAAAAACTAGTCAGATTCTGGAAAAACAAAGAAATTAAAAAGCAAAAAATAGAGGACAAATTAATCATGAATCAAAAGCACATGCTAAAATTAAATTCTCCCTTTTTACTGTCTCCCAGCGTCACAACTCGTAACTGCATTGCAGTTTGGTTTCTAAGTGGTGCCCTCAGAGTGTTGATTACCAATCAACATCGCTTTGTGTCAGGACATAGAGCTCAACTGCGTCGCTATTTTCACCCCGCGTCGCAGTTTCCTTCCAACGTCGCTATTTGAAATTTTTTTGAAATTCTTGCAAGTCAACAAGTCCAACGACGGAGTTAGAAATTCAAATATTTTGGCGGGATGAGTCCAGCGTAGCAATTTCAAATTCCAACAGTGCTATACAACGACACTGAAGAGTTAGCGCTACCAAAACAGCGACGCTGAGCTCCCAGTGTTGGAATTTTTTGTGTGAAGAAAAATGTGGAAATTTGAAAAAAAATTGATTGAAAGTGAGATGCAGCCCTCCTTCTAGTGCCAAATGTGTGAACCCCAACCTTGGTACCTACAAAACAACATGAGTAAACAAGTTAAACAAGGAAATACAAGCCAAAACAAGGATTCTCTATGAAATCCATTTACAACATTCAAATTAGGAAGAAAATAGGAAAGAACAAAATGTAAATTATGACAAAACCAAGATTAAATCCTAATTAGAAAAGCAAACTCTTGATCCCATGGGGGAATTGGTGCCAATTTGATGTGAAAATTGGCCCTTTCCCAATTCCTAAGATGCAAGCTTCGATGTGTTGACTTGATGAAGAGATTTGATCCACTTTTGATGATGAATGGTGAGAGCTCCAAGCCAAAATCTGCAATAACCTAGCTAAGAACTCAAGATTGATGAATGGAAATGGCTAAGTATTTTAGCATGGTAACTTTGCATAGATTGTGGATGATGAAATGAGGATATGAGCATTTTATTTATAGAATTCCAAGATGGATGAATGTCAAAATTTGAGCAATGTGGGACTAACATTCATCCAATGGCATGATGCCACTTGTCAAGCTATGAATGGATGAAGGATGTGCAAGATTTGGGGTTTGTGCCAATAAATGCATAAATTTGAATTTCAAATTTGTTGAAATGACATGTAAGAGGGAAGGGAAAATGCAATAAATGCCACTTGGCGCAAGGCAAAGGACATGTAAGATGAATAATTTATTGCCTTGTTGGATGTACATGTTGACTTGAAATTTTTGAATTCAAATTGAGAGAATATTCCAAAAGATGCCTTGTGAGGAAAATAGAGATTTAATAAATGAATTAAATCTATTTTCATGTGCAACTTGCATTATGTAGAGGATGGGACATGAGATGAGATTAAATTAATCAAGGGTTAATTAATTTAATGAGAGAGGTTAGATGATGTGACCTATTTGATTCAAGTTTATGGATTTATTTAAATCAAATAAAAGAGGAATATGACAAGAGATTAATTAAATAAGGATTTTGATTTATTTAATTAAAAAAGATGGTGTTAGATTAAATCAAAAAAGGTTTAATTTATTTAATTTAATGGATAGACTTTAGATATTTAATCAAATAAATTGATTATTTAATTAAATAGGGATAATTAGATCAGATGGATTGATTTAACTAACAAAAGAGATGACTTGATTAGATAAAATGATTTATTTAATTAAGAGAGGAATATTGATGAATTTAATCAGATAGGGGAATTCGATTAAATGGTTAGACCGACGATGATTCAGGAAGAAACGATGTTAGTAAGTTAGGATCAGATGCACAATGTCAATCAGTATATTTTACATGTCTACACCACCAAATAGGTATTTGTCAGATCTGTCTTCCTTGAGCGAGGGAAATTCAGGAAGAGAATAGGAAAGCGAGACATGTAGTATGTCTAAAAGAGGGAGATCAACTAGAGGTCAAAAGATTAGAAGAAAATTTTGTAAACGCATGGAATTTTTTCTTGTTGAAGGGTGGTCATGTTCTTATGATGATGAGAGCATAGGCGATGTTGAGGTGCCCTTGAGGTACAAATATCTATAAAAAAATGGGTACCCAAGGAACTTCCTCCAATAAACACTAATTTTTGTGTCAACGAGAGGATATATTGCATAGCACCATTGTCATTACATGGTTTGGGCCTATTTTGCATGGACGACATAAAGGTCTATTACGGCAAAGTTACTGAATTGATGGAGTATGTCAGACCCTGTTATAGTTACAAAGATTGGATGCAACTAGTTCGATATACACGAAGTATGCACAGGTATGCACTGTCAGCAAATTATATATAGCTAAAAGATAAGGATCAAAATAAAGGAGTGGCTATGTACATTGATGGAAGGGAAAAATCATTAGGGAATATTGCAGGGTTTATAAGTAGTACATGACCTAGGTCAACAAATAAGCAACCCAATTGCATATTCAAGGCGTGCGAGGGAAACCGTGTATTCATATGTACGATAAAATCAATAACTACAGGGGAAGAGTTTCTAATCAATTAAAAATTTGAATCACTTAGTTACAAACACAGTTACTATGGGGGTGGTACGTACTATGTACCATTTCACCCAACCTCCAATTAATGACTCCAATATACCATTCTATTCTTATGCTTTTTTTCATAAGTCTATTGGTTTCATTTCAGTAATTTTTTTTTATATTTAATTTTTGTCACAATGGGACATTGATTGTACGAAGAAGGATCCATCCCAGAGCACAAATCACAATGTATCTTCAGGCGCTTCTACCTAACAGGTTTACCTCATTGTAATTGTACAAATTAGATATGAGAAAAAAAAATTATTATTATGTTTTTCATAAGTTTATTGGGTTAATTTTGATAATGTTTTTAATATTCTTGTTGCAGTCGACTGATCGGGGAAAGGCACCAATAGTAGACGAGAGCATCCATAGGGAGGTGTAGTCAATATTATGTGATGATGACATCGCTTATTCAAAAAACCCTCTCGATATGATAAGGAAGACCCAAAAAAAATGCAATGAAGAAATCCTTAAGTTGTTATTCATAGTGCCTCAAACAGATTCAAGATAAGAGAGAGGGTTAAAATATTGACTAAGAGATCACAAAACTTGCAAGTAAGTCATGAGGTCTTTAATTATAACTTAAATTCATTCATGGTTTTATATTTTGTACTCTTTTATGTCATGAACTAAAATATGTGTTGTTTTTACAGGATTTTTGCATCCTCATGATGCTCCTAGCCATGATCAGGTAATCGCAAGTGCTGCCCGAGGAGTAGGGGTTGGTACAAGTGTCCATCCTGATCTTCCTACGCATACATCACATCATCTAACCCCATCATCCGTGCCTATATTGTCATCTGAAATGTCTGCAACACATACCATGCAGGCATCCATTAGTTCACCCTCTGACAGCGAACACATGCCAGAACATGCGTCATGACATGTACCTAGGGATGCAAAGGCCACTAGTACTGGTGATATTTTAGCAACATTTCCTGGATCTTCCTATATTACTAGTACAGGAACATTGCTGATCACATTTGTGGTGACCGAAGATTTCGTTCCCATAAAGATAGAAAAGGTCTCAGGTACTTTAAAATGTTTTAATTATTATTATATATAATCCAATTGAAATTTACTTATTGATAGCTCTTCTTAGACTATTGATCCCATGATCATTTTGTAGGAAATGATGTTTTTTATATTTAAACATCTAAGTGATATTACATTGGAGCTCTTTAAGCCCACCATACCTACATGGTGGAATTCCCAAAATCAAGATTTAAAAGATGAGCTCATTAACCATTTAGTTGTGCTCTTCGGTGATAAAAAAAATTCAACCAAACCAAGGTCCTTAAGAAAGTTGGTACCTATCTAAAGTATGTGAGGGACCAATATAGGTCACATTTAGAGAAGAACAAAAAGTACGAGCATCCCCCCATGATTCTGAAGAGGGAGTGGAAGGACCTAGTGTCGGATGGAAAGGAGAAGGCTGAAAAGAAAAAGGAAAGACACCACCGGGCCAAGGAAGGTATGTGATACTATCAACAATGTAATTATATACTAATTACTCTTTCTTTTTAAATAATCTAACGTATTTCAAATTTTTCATAGGCTTCCCAACACATCGAAAGCAACAAAGGCAAGACTAGAAAAACACGGGTAGCACAAACTTGGCTTAGGTGGTTATATGAAATTAGCTGTATGAATTGTAAGTATCAATAAATGAAATATTGTATCCAAATAATAAATTGAAAACAATTTTGGTTTTATCACACCATAGAAGAAAAATTCATGATCTTATGCAAAAATGTAGGGCTTTGAATTCAACAGAGTTCCCACAGAAGAGGACCTGAAGATTGCCTTTCAGCAAGGCTATGGAGCCATGGCTGAACACCTAAGAGTCTTGACTAGGAAAACACAATCTTCCACTGCATCCGACACACAGGTAAATAAACTTAATAAGGTTTATTTAAAATTGAATAATTGTGCAATCTATTCAATATTAATTTCCACCATAAATTAATTGCATGCCTATTTGTTTTAAACATTCAAGAAATGATAATACTACACATGACATTGGAATGCAATTTGGTGAGGGTGGAGCACAACTTGCAGATGAAGGTCATGGTGTGCATCCCGATACTTTAAAGCATGTAGAGCGTGATCAACATGTTGAGCATGATCAGGCTAGAGAAGATCGGGAACATGATGTGGCCCCATTAGGTAGAGAGGACCACTCTAAAGTTCTTTAAAACATATTTAATTGCAATTGGTGTATTAATTAATGTAACCTTTCATGTTTCAACTTTAGAGCATGTAGAGTGTGATCAACGTGTTAAGCATGATCAGGCTAGAAAAGATCAGGAACATGATGTGGCCCCATCAGGTAAAGAGGACCACTCTAATGTTCTTTTAAACATATTTAATTTTAATTGGTGTATTAATTAATGTAACCTTTCGTGTTTCAACTACAAATCAGGATTTAGAGGGTGTTTAGCATGTTGAGCATGAGTCTATAACAGAAGTTCAGGAACATGATGTGGACCCATCAAGTAAAGAGAACCACTCTAATATTCTTTTAATTAATGAAATACTTGTAACAATAATAAAAAACATATCGTTTAACATTTATTTGTTATTGCAGCAGACTTGCATATTCATGTCGTGAGCAAACGACTAGGCGTCCATTAAGATCACGAGCAGAGGGAAAAACAACTAAAGGGGAGAAAGATGATTTAGAAAACGATACTCCACTTCAGATTTTTTTAGCTTTAAAAAATAAACAAAAAAAAAAGTAATTGTAATCATATCATGACAACCATATTTTTGATAATATGTAAAAATTGAAAGAATGAATATTATATGTTAATGACTTAATGTGAATATGTTAATTAATGAATGTTATATGTTAATGAATGAATGTTATATGTTATTAATGGATGAATGAATGATTAATGTTATATGATTGGGTATGGGGAATTGAGAGTGATGTGAGCGAGGGGAAGGGCCAAATGAGCTTCCACCGTCATGTGGTTGGCCCTGTTAAGTAGAGAATATTAAACTATTCTCGAAACAAAGAGAAGCTCAATAAGGTAATGCACTTTTCAATATAAGAAATGCATCATTTGAAGCATCAAACCAATATGCAAAGATGAAAAAATTGCTAACTTTTCACTATGGTGGCAAAAAATGATTCTTTATACCCTGAATCCATGCTCTGCATCATAATTTGAAGTTGTTTCCATTCCAATGTTCTAAGTTTAGTTTGTTTGTATAGCTTTGTATGAATACCACATTGTGTTGTGTGTGGATTTGGTTTCAAAGCTTTGTTTCTTCTATTTTTAGTGGTGACATAACTCTAAAATTTGACTTTTGTGCATAACAGGTTAGTAGAAAAATTTACAGCTCTGAAGGGTTTAGAGGCTCGATTGAGATAGATACATGAATATTTGGATCTTGTTGTTGATGGGAGGCTTCCACTTAACCATGAAATTTTGTACCATTTTCAGGTATGCAAAAGTTTCTCTACTTACATTCATTCTTGATCATTGTAAGGAAAGTAGAGGTGCAGAAACACTTTCCTAATGTCAAATCCACAGGGAAGAATGCAATGCAGGGCTTTTAATTTTCAAATTACAATCTAATTAAGACACACATGAAAGATTTTCAGAAATAGAACAAATACACAAAGACAACTGAACAACAGATTTATGTGGGAAACCCTTTCGGGAAAAAAACCCCACCACACCAAGTTGAATCTCTTTGTATTACAGTAACAACAATTACATACAATCAAAGATACGACTCTCTAGTGTTAGTCACAGTAGCTTTACTCATTGTTCATCAATTACAGACAACGCTCTCATCAATGTCAATTGAACTCACTACAGAATTCTTATCACATTCTGATTTTATCCTCTTGTTGATCCTTATCTGCCAATGCTCCATCGAAGAAAGTTTCCATGCCTTTTCAGATTTTTCCTTGCATGTAGTTTTTCTCCAATGTTGCAACTGATGCAAAAAACCAGCTGTCACCCGTTTGAAATCCGCCTCCTCTGATTGGTCCAGCGGGATGCCACATAGGATGGTCACACGGTCAAAGGTGATCAAACTTTGTTGGCATATCGGTGAGACACTAACAGTGTCTCCCCGATGCCACAAAGTAATCGGCTTAAGTCTCCAACAGTCAGCAAGAGGTTTCAACGAATGCCATGAGTCATACCGAGTCCATTGACATTCAATACGTTTCTATCAGCAAAAGATTCTTCTATCGGCAAGACATTTTACCAATGCTTGCAAGTTGTTGATGGTATTTTTATGCACTTCTCAACACAGGCAGTGCATAGGTGCACTACCTCTCTTGAAAGACAATCTTCCACAATCCGATTGCAGAACACTATCCCAAGGTCTCTAATGTCAGGTCTTGACAGTGCTTGGAATATTTTAGTTTTTTGATGTGATTTGCTGGAATCACAAGGCGGTCTTACGGATGGGTTACAAAGCATGGAAGTTGGATCTTGAAATGGAGTTCTTAGGATGGAAAGTTGTTATGCATTGGCTATAGGTTCAAACAGCAATCTTGGACTCCATTTTGTTGTTGGATTTGGCTTTACAATGTGCAATGAACCTTAGCATAGGTCAGTTATTAAAAGAAAAGAAAAGAAGGCAAGGAAGAGGGAAAGTTCCTAAGTCTACAACTAACTGTGAATAGTGACAATGGAGTTCCTGCAATAGACAACTTCTCAAAACAATATCCCACTTAACCAAAGATTTCACAGTATCATGAAAATTGTGCTATCTTCTATGGTCTGCAGATACTTTTTCCTTCATTCACCATGTACATGCATGAATCAAAGATAAATTTTTTGGAGCAGTTTTGAATTCAAGTCCAGGCTAACTTTGCACAGCTATCTACCATCAGCAAACAACAAAAAGTATGGACAAAAAAGTCATCAACATGGCAGAAATTTTCATAATCACATAACAACATTCCTAAAATCTACCAAAACAAGAAACAGCTAACTAGAACAGCAATAAAGTCTAATTCAAACATCTAACAATGGAGATTGAACCAAGCAACATGTGAGAAACTCATAAAATGCACCAAGTCAATGTCTTTTCTTTCTAAATTTCTGTAGCATGTCTTTACGACAACTCAACTCCCTTTGCAAATGAGAGGAAAGCCCTATTTATAGTGTCCAAAAGATTCAATGAATGGCCAAGATTAATTCTTATTGTGTGGCCAAGATTCATTACAAAATAGGGTTTCACCTACCCCCCAATATATCACAATTTAAAATTATATTTTGCCTCTTCCCTATTTCATCCTTTTGCTGACGGAACTGTAGCTCTTTTGTCATTTAGCGAATTGTTTTTTTCACTGTAGCTACTCTTCAGGGAGTTCTTCATCTTTGACAGGGCTGTCCTTCTGCCTTTTAGAAGTTGTGTATTTTATGAACTTAAGGATGACTGCCTGGAGCTTGTCTATTTCGATGATTTCATATCGCAGCGCCTGGTAGCTCCATTCCTTTGCATTATCCTCCAGCTTTTTCCAATCTTCATCATACTTTGAGCCTTGGTCTCTGAACAGCTCCGACTGATCGAAGGCGCGGGCAGCAAAACTCAGGAACTCCACTGTGATTTCACCTGCCATCCCATCCTTCATCTTCTCTTGGAAGTAGGGTTTTATCTTTTCTAGATCCATTTATACAGTGGGAATGTCATAGTCCGTCATCAGTTTAAGGTATCGAGCACATTCTGCCCTGATTTCTTTGATCCATTCAATGTCTGGATCCACCTTGCTCATGATTTGTTCTGACCTCTCTTTCCAGTTGTTGAAGTCCCGTCTCCACACATCCATCAGCCAATGATCATCTTTCTTAAATGCAAGTTTCTTCTCCCACGTGGATTCAGGCAACTGAAGGATAGCCTCGATCCTCGAAAAGGTGGATTCGTAGGTCGCGGGGAAATCAGTGCAGAGCTTCCTTGTGCTCTCCAAAGACTGCATCAGGTCTAAGAACTTGTTGGCTGTTCACACAGCCTGACTAATTCCCATCTTTCCGACGTATAGGACTCGTCGGAACCAGTCCTCTATGGTCTTCTCTAAGTTCTTTCTTCTTTCCATCTTATCGATCTGCTCTTTGGAAAGCAGCTGAGGTGCGGTCGTGGATGTAGTAGGTAGGTCGTCTACTGAGGACCATTGTTGTATGTAATCCGTTAATGCTACGACTTGCGCCTTGAGCTCATCCTTCGAGATCTTATCTTGTTTTATCAAATGTACCACTGTAGCCACTGATCAAGATGCTCGACTTTTTGCTCTTTGGTGGCGGTTCCCAAGTCGATGGTGGAGATGTTATAACTTACCCCAATTTGGCCAATTGTAGGTGTTGCAATTTGTGCCGCTCGAGACCCGGAAGCATCCATTGTTACCCTGGATCGGACCTTGGGCTTCTTCTCCTTCTTCATCATGATTTGGGCTCGAGCCAAGATGGCCTCCAACCTTTCCCTTGGGTCCTTCAGCACAGGGGTTTTTCTTTCAAGTTTCCTCTCCAACCACTTGGGCACAGTAGATTTTCCCTTGGGTGAATCGTGGTCACCTTCGCCCTTCTCAGTCAAGGCCAAGATTTTCGCTCCTTTTCCCTCTGGGGATTTTCCTTTCTCTCTGGCAGCATCTTCCTCCTCCTCATCGGAGTCATGGATGAACATGAGGCGTTTGATAGGCAGCTCGATGGATGGTTGTTGAATGGGACTTTCTTTTCTTGTTGTTTCTTCTTCCTTCTTTTCCTCAGTATATTCAACCTCGGGGCTTCTGACAATATGGGTTTCACCCTCAGTTAAATCCTTTTGCTATTGTTCTTCTGGTGGTTGCCCTTCTTCATCATGGGGTGACCCTTCTGCCTTTTCCCTAGTGTCTTTCAGTTGTTGTGCCATTTCCTCCTCAAGGTCATCGTCAAAGGTTTGTATGATTACCTTAGCACCGGAGCTATCTTCCTCATCCCCACTCTCGGAAGAGCCTGTTCCTTCCTCCTCATAAGCCACCATGTTGATGGTTCGGTGTTCGTACTCTAGGTGCTCATGGTATTCATCGGCCTCCTCCTCAACAGGCTTCGAGGCTTCCCGCTCCCATTCCTCCCACTCCTCAGAGATTAGCATGGTGGCCTCCATAGTCAATGACCCTATCGGTGGTTGTGAAGGCTGGATAGTGGCGAGGACTTGCCCAAGGGTTGCTTGAAGATTCAGATCCATTAGGATCTGGGAGAGCTTAGGGGGAAGGTTCTGCATGTGTCTTGAAAGAGCCTCGGGCATAGTGGCAGTGGGAATAGGTGTTGTTATTATTTCCAGAGAGAGTGATGTGATTGGTGACATGGCAGCAAAGGAAGGGGGAGTAGTCATGGTGGAAGAGGATTCAATAACTATTACAGACTCGGTCGGAGGTGAAGGGGCAAGATGGACAGAAATGTCCACTGCCGACGGAGATGCGGCGATCATAGCCAGGGAGGTGGGTGGAGCAACAAGAGGGGCAGAGAGAGCCAAGAGAGGCTCCAATTGATCAGTACCCCCTGCCTCCTTCTCCTGGGTTGAAGGTTGTTCTGCAACACTCCCTGCCTGCTTGAGCCTTTTGGGAGGTGAGCCTCCCGTTTTTTTCATTGCATAGAACTTGGGGTTTGGAGACTGCTCGGTTTCTGTTCCTTTTCTTTTCTTGGACCTAGTGACCGGAGGAGACTTAGAGGTCCCGCCACTTGAAGTGGTGGTAGCAACATCCTCTGTGGTGCTTGACTCACTTTTGAGCCCTTCATAAGTCAAGATTATTCCTTGTCGCTTTAATTGAGCCACCTGCCCATCGATCCACTCTTTGGTATGGGCCAAGATTAGCTAGGTTATGTTATCCAGGTCATTGACCTCCTATTCGTCCCAGTCAATTGATAGTATTGGCAAATTGGTGACCACAGGGTACCTGGGATGCATTATGGTAGCCTCGTCTTCCTCGACTTGGTCCGGTACGGGGAATGGTTGCACCCTCCTTATGAATTGTATAGTCATTCGCATGTAGTGCCTTATGCGCACTTCTTTATCATCCTGGCAATCAGCCCAGAAATCCTCAATGTGGTGAAGATGGGCATATGCTGGCCCCAACGCCTTCCTAACATGGCCATGCGGGTCCATCCGTGGGCGAGCAGTGTGTAGGTAGAAGTGGTAATCCTTCAATTCTTTCTCAGAATTACTAGCACACTGAGAAGTTTGCAGTCGGTACATGCCCTAGCCAAGGGTCATGGGATAAGAGATTCCCGCTATGTGTTTGCTGTTGAAAATTGCCTGCAGGTGTTGGAGTTGCCGAGAAAACTCCAGGAGGATGATTCGGTCGTTGGGGTATCGAGGCAACCTGTTTGGCCTTTCAGTGAAGCCCTAGGCACAGATATACGTAAATTTTGGATATTGGATGTAGAGAAAGGCATATTGTTTCAAAAGTGCCCTAGCACTGTGGGAGACCCTCCTCTCGAAGTCTCCGACAATCATTCTAATAATATGGCCAATGAAGGCATCGTTTACCCTACAGTAATCCGTTTTGAAGTTTCGATATTGGAGCTGCGGGTACTTATCATATGCCTTGATTCTTCGCCCCTGCTCCTGACTGAGTGCCACAAACAACCTGTTGTACTGTCTTCGATCCGCCAAAGAATAGACAAGATAGGAAGTCATATAGAATTTGGAGTTCTTCTTTACATTGACAAACTGCTCGTGGAAGCAGTTGCTTATGATTCCTCCCTAATAAAACAAAGCCTTTGTGGTCATGTCCTCGTTTCCGCGCAAAATCTTCTCAATGAAGTACACCATCCATTCTTGGAAGAAGGCCGCGGTAGGAAGACCCATAACTCAGCTCAACATGGTCACCAAATCGTGGTAATCCTCATGGAAATCACTGTGGAAGAGTTCTTGAGGAACCTTCACAGCGCTGCCCTGCCTTTCCTTGAGCCAATGCAAATTTATTGATTTCTTACAACCTGCCAAATTATCATCCCACGCCACCTGACATTCTTCTATGGTGGGGACTTCCATCTCTTCAAATGTGGGAATATGGAAGGTCTCTGTGATCCCTTTAGGCGACATGTCAGCGAGAATGTTTCCCTCTTTATCAACGATTGTCCTTGTGTCGGTTTGATATGCCTCCCGACAAGCCATGACCAACTCAGGAGTGACAAGGGATGGAGAGAATCTGGTAGCCTTAGCTATTCCACTCTGTCTTATCAATCTTGCATTCTTTGTCATTGGATTGACCCTGACCCTTTGTGTGAATTCATCAATATCCACTTGGCCTATGTTGGTGTCAGTGATCTCCTTCCAATCTGTGGTGAATTTTGAGTGGAGAGGCTCGCCCTGGAATTGGTACTTCATTTGGTCCTTATCTTCCTTCCCTCGAGGGGTCCTTCCTGACTTCTTCCTCTTGTTATTTTCGGCAGATGCCCCTTAAGGTCCTGCACCTGGTTCCATATATTCTGCAAACAATGGCATAGTTAGCACAATGAATCACAAAAGCATTCATGTTAGCCAATACCCTAAAAACAATATTTATTTCAAACAATCAATTAAGCATAACATGACCTTTTATCCTCAGATGTTATTGATCTTTTGATTAAGGGAATTTGGGACAGTTCGGGCCCAGAGGGCCAGACTTCCCTGGCATGAATGTTTTTTGGAAGGGAAAACACGGCGGAAGGCTCCCGAAAACTCTCTTCGGTCAAATTTTAGTATTTCAAGAGGTTCGCAATGAAGATGACCGAAATTAAGCATGTGGGTCGAAGTTGGATTTTAGATTTGGGCTCATTTGGATCGATTTAGGAGAATTCGGAAGTCTCGAGCCGGAGAGCCGCCGGGAGATAGTAGTTTGGAACAACAGACAACAAACAAAAATCTGGAGATGAAACTCTGGGGTCCAGGGTCCGGGGTCCGGGGCCCAGCGATGCTAAGGGCGGCCAACAATTTGGTTTATTTTTGGGCGCTCAGGTTGGCAATACCGGGAAGGCGCTCATCTTTCGCCATTTGCAACGGCCAACATCGGACAGAAGTCCGGGGGGACAGCCCAGCAGTAAGGGTCCGGTGCCAAGTGATTTTGCTTTAAGTTCGGTGGCGATCGGTCGGGTGGAGCCCGGAGGTCTAAGGGGCGAGCGAGATTTTCTCGTTCACAATGGCGGGCGAGGACAGGAGTCCCGGGCTACAGGGCCCAGTGCGGATGAAGGTGTTCAGAGTTCAAGTGACATCCCACAGTGAACGACAGTACGAAGTCCAGCGGTCAGAAGGACGACTGGGAAGGGGGGTCGGCAAAAGGTTAAGCCAGAGTGCGAAGTCACCCCGACAACGAACGGAAGGGCGGAACCCAGAACCTAGAGGGGCGGAGAGAGTTTTCCATGAGGATGGTGGATAAAGAGGCACAGAGACTCGGCACCCGGAACCCAGAGCCGATAAGGATGTTATGAGTTTAAATTGCCTGGTAGTAGCAAACAGGGAGGCGGAGTCCGCAGGGTGGGACGCTGGGTGAGATTCGTCGTGGAGGACGGCCATGCACCCGCAAAACCCCGGAAGCGAAACTCTGGGGTCCTGGGCTGAGAGACCCAAAGGGCGTTTGTTAAACTTGAAATGCCCGCGGTGAGTAGAAGGGCGAGCCCTAGTGGACAGGAGGAAGGGGTCAGATTATCATTTTGACGTGGCGGTATCAAGGGTGACTTCCGCTCAAGGAAGTCTGACGGCCTGAGCTCGAGGGAGGAAATTGTCGTCGGCGGCAACGTTCATCATTTTTATTACAGACGACCAAGGTAGGTCCCAAGGCCAAAGGGGATGATCTCCCTACGCGAAGAACGGCCGCAGCGGGGTAAGGTTCTGGATTGGTGACGAGGGCACCCACGAAGGTTTCTCAAATTTTCAACCTATGGGTTTTGTGTGTGATGTCGTGTTTTATCATTTTCATGCCTTCTTATCATTTCTTATTCATTTAAATCTTTACAAATCACCAAAATAATGCTTGGGAGGGCGAACGGAGGACCTACCTCAAACACATGATGTGGGGAGATGTGAGATCCACCTACGATCGATGAAAGGATGTTGAGGGCGATGAACGTGACGGTGTCGAAGATGGTGAGCTCCTCTTAGCAGGTTCTCCAATCACTCTGCAACTCTGTCAAATGATAATGACAGGTCGGAGTGGGTATTTTATACCCTTGGTCGCCATTAATGATCATATTAAATACAGGTACAACGACACAAAAGTTTGGTGAGTTTGAAAATCGGCAATGACGGCGGGAGACCCGAGGTCCGAAGGCCAGGGAGATGCAAGATGACGGCCGTTGTGAATATTTCGGGTTGGAATGGCGGCAGCGGAGAGAGAGTTGGGGCCCGAAGGGCAGAGTTCCACCAACGATCCGCCGTCGTGGATGGTGGAGTCATCACGGAATTTTGGGCTCGTAATTCCGGATGATCGGGCCTAGAGCACTCAAATGCAATCAGGACCTCTCGTAGAATTCGGTCGGAAAAAATGGTGGCAGGACCCGGGGGGCTGGACGCCGCAAGAAGTTCGCTATCAGGGACAGCGACGCACGGTCAGAACCTCGGGAGCGAAACTCCAGGGTTCAGGGACCAGAGAGAAAAATGGCTATCGGAGATTTCCACAAATTTTTAGTAAACAGCGAATAGGGGTTTGGACCCCGACGTCCGGGAGGACGCAGAGTGGATGGCGCGAGGAATGGCAAGTTCAGCGGGGAAACTCGGCGAGGGAATCCCGAACGGCTGGGCCCGGCAGGGCCCGGGGCCGTTGGCAGGGTCAAACTGCTAGAGGGACTTCATGAGGCGCCAGAACACATCAAAATTAAATGGGGAAGGCATGGTCAACTTATGGTGGGTCCTTAAAGAAACATTGACCATATGAGACATCAAAAAGGGAGGCACGCAAAATGAGGCGATGGCAAAAATGATCCGACAAGGTGAAAGAAAAGAGGGTCCCCATTCCAAACAGGGCGTGTGTGCTAAGGGAACAACACAAGTCATATCGAACTTAGAGAGACCATTAGCAAGTCATACCGATCTCGCCAAGACCTTATATCAAAGTCTTTGAGTCATGTCGTCGTGTGTTTTCCATTCGGCGTGACTATCACTTTTCGATGAGACTCATATCGAATGCCACAAGTCACAATGATGAGAGATTCCATTGGCAAGACATACCGATCTTGCCAAGACCTCTCACCGAACCTTCATGTTACATCGATGAGCATTTGTTATCGGCAAGACCTTTGTTCTTCACTGTGACCTTACATCGAGTTCCATCACATCTTATCGAGTCGGCGAGATTGCTCTTCATCGTTGGGACTTTTCATCGAGCATCGCCAAGTCTTACCGAGTCGGCAAGACTTATGCCCTTTGCCAGGACCTTTCTTCGAGCGCCCAAAGTGATCCTGAGGACTGCCAACATGACTTATTCAAGTCGCCAAGACTTCTCAGCAAAGTCTTTTGTCACCGCGAATGGACCAAGAGAATACTCCCGTTGGTGAGACTTACATACTCACTGGGACTTCTCACCGAAGCCCTAGCATTAGCCCGATAAGATCAACTGTCGCCCAAATTTCTACCAATCGACAAAAGGTCACGCCGAACACAGAGAGTCACAGCGAAGTCATTTTCAGCAAGACATCAACTTTGTCTTGGCGACATGAACCTATCAAGTAGATTTAGAACAGTTAGTTGCCTAGACATGAACAATGTCACAACGACTTTTGCCTTTAGGAGTTCCAGTCAGTAAGGATTGAGGCACATATTCCAACAAGCTCCCACTTGACAAAGATCTTACTGACACCTCCAGAGCATAATAAAACTACTGAAATTCATGGGCCAAGAGGCCCATCGAACTGGCACACCACCTGAACTTGTCTATGCTCATAGGCTTCGTCAATGCATCTGCAACATTCTCTAGAGTATCCACTTTCTCCAAAGATACCTTCCCATCCTCCACCATATCTCATACAAAGTGATACTATACATCTATATGTTTCATCATGGCATGGAAAGTAGGATTCTTTGCCAAACATATAGCACTCTGACTGACACAGTAAATAGTATTTTTTCTTGCATCAAAACCAATGTTAGAACACAAACGCTTTAACCAGATTGCTTCTTTATAGACATGTGTTGCTGCCATGTATTCTGCCTCTGTAGTGGACAAAGCGACTACAGCCTGCCACTTGATCATCCAACTCACTGCACCACCATTCATCATGAAAATATATCCACTGGTGGATCTTCTGCTGTCAATGTCCCCTGCCCAATCAGAGTCCACATAACCTCAAATATTGAGAGTCCTCTGTGATTCAGCTAGGTTGCCATGGTAACACAAAGCAGAGTTTGAAGTGCCCTTCAGATATCTAAACACTCTCTTCATAGCATCCCAATGTGTCCTTCCAGGATTTTCCATAAACCGACTAAGAACTCCCACTGCTTGGGCAATGTCTGGCCTTGTATAGACCACAACATACATTAGGCTGCCAACCGCACTAGCATAAGGCACACTAGTCATGTCCTCCATCTCAGAAGGAGATTTTGGACAATCCTCAACAGATAGCTTTGTTTCGTGCATAACTGGAACAACTAGCTGTTTGCAATCAGTCATACAAAATCTCTCCAGAACAGTCTTGACATACTTACTCTGACTGAGCCAAAGCTTTCTATTCTTCCTATCCTTGGTTATTTTCATTCCCAGAATATACCTCGTTGCACCAAGATCTTTCATTTCGAACTTTGCAGACAACTAAGACTTAAGATCAGAAATCATTAGCTTACTATTACCTATGAACAACATATCATCAACATAGAGTGCAATAATAAGTACTTGATCACTTTCAGCTTTTTAATATACACAGTGATCACATTTTGATCTTACAAATCTCAATGACAAGACAAAAGTGTCAAATTTTTGGTACCACATTCTAGGAGACTATTTTAAACCATATAGATATTTCTTCAACTTGCAAACCAGTCTTTGTTTACCTTTTTCCAATAAATGCTCCAGCTGCGACATATAAATTTCTTCTTCAAAATCACTATGAAGAAATGTTATCTTCACATCCATCTACTCAATTTCTAAGTCATACGCAGCTACAAGTGACAAAAGAAATCTAATAGATGTTAGCTTAGCTACAGGAGAAAAGATTTCTCCATAATCAATTCCCTCTACCTTGGAATAACCTTTCGCAACCAGCCTTGCTTTATATTTTTTCACACTGTCGTCCAGACTTATTTTCTTTTTAAACACCCATTTACAGCCCACAACTTTTTTGCCTTTAGGCAATGGCACCAAACTCCAGGTATCATTATTTTCTAGTGATGCCATTTCTTCATTCATGGCTTCCAACCAAGAGTTTGCATCAGACATTTTAAATGCTTCTTTTATAGTCCTAGGTTCATCAATGCTAGAAATTAAGGCATAGGCACAAATAGACTCAATCAAAGAAAATCCATACCTTTCAGGTTGCTTTCTTTCACGAGTTGACCTCCTCACAGGCTGAGGCTGAGGCGGTTCTTCATCTTCATCACAACTTTCAGAACTACTTGAGCTCTCCTCAGTATCAAGTATATTTTGATTTGTCAATTCCTCTTTATCCGGTGTCGGAGGAATTGCTGCTACATCCTTTTCATTTTCTGATTTCTTCTCTGACTGCATATCCAATGTAGAAGGTTTCAGCTCACGAAAGATAACTCTTCTGTTGTACAAAACCTTCTTAGTCTCAGGGTTCCAAAGCTTGTATCCTTTTATCCCAGCACTATAGCTAATAAAAATACACTTTACAGCTTTGTTTTCCAACTTAGATCTTTTTTCAAATGGCACATATGCATATGCCTCACAGCCAAAGACATGAATATGTTTCAGAGAGGGCTTCTTTCCAGACCATGCTTCCAAAGGCATCTTCTCAACAAGAGTAGAGTTAGGAGAATGATTTACCAAGTAACATGTTGTAGAGACTGCTTTAGCCTAGAACTTTTCCTCCAAGCCAGCACTGCTTAACATACTTCGTGCTCTTTCCATTACTGTCCTGTTGAACCTTTCAGCAACTTCATTTTGTTGTGGAGTGTAAGGTGTAGTCTTATGTATTTTAATCACATGATCTTTATAGTACCTTTCGAATTCATCTGAACAAAACTCACCGCCATTGTCAGTCCTTAAACATTTTATTTTTCTACCAGTCTGATTTTCAACAAGGTTTTTAAATTCCTTAAACTGACTGAACACTTCTGATTTACTTTTCAGAAAATATACAAATGTTCTTCTTGAATAATCATCAATAAATGACACATAGTATCTTGATTTAGATAGAGAAGGAACATTTACTAGACCAAACGTATTAGAATGAATATAATCAAGCAAACCAGAAGATTTGTGAGGACTAGAATAAAATAAAACACGGTGTTGTTTACCATATATGCAATGTTCACAAAATTTGAACTGAAGGTTAAAATCTTCAAGCCCTTCTACCAAGTTTTTATTTTTCAAGGTTTTTAAACCTTTTTCAGCAATGTGGCCAAGCCTATGATGCCAAAGCATAGTCTTTTCTACTGGAAGTTTAACCTCCATGGCATTTACTCCATCAGGAATATTTTCCTTCTTATCTCTATGAGTAGCCTTAAGTGACTTTGCAGAAACACTGTTGCATTGGACAGCCAGTGCATCCAACTTGTCCAGGGTACCAATTCTAGCACCCCTAGCCAGCACCATAGAGCCTCTAGTCATCTTGCAGCCATTTCCAGAGAATGTCACCTACACTCCAATATCATTCAACTTACTTACAGAAAGTAAATTACGATCCAGACCTGGTATGTGCATTACATCATTGATTCCCTTCACTCTTCCATCAAGGAATTGAATTCTAACTCTTCCACAACCAACAATTTCCAAAGTTGAATCACTTGCCAAGTACACCTTTCCACCATTGTATTCTTCATACTTTGTGAACCAGTCTCTATGAGATGTCATGTGGAAAGATGCATCTCCAGAATCAATTAGCCAGACATCATCTGATGCCCGTGTAGCCAAAGCTGCAATGAAGGCATTTGCATCACTCTGAGAAGAATCATTTCCAGAATAGTTCTTGTTCTTCTTTTTCTCCTCCTTGCAATCTTTTCAGACATGACCAAGTTGCCCATAGTTTTAGCACTTCACCTTGGACTTCTTGCCAGGAGAATTTGATCTCCCTTCTGATTTCGATCTGGATTTCTTGTCCTTCTTCTTGGCTTTCTCCTTCGATCTACCTCTGACAGCTAGAGCCTCATTTGCCATCTCAGAAGATTTTCTTCTCATTTTTTCTGATAGCAGAGAAGCAACAACATCTTGCATCTTGAATGTGGATGGTGTACTCCCAATAGCCATCACCAGATGATCCCACGAATCATGCAAAGAACATAACAGTAGCATGCAGCGATCTTCTTCTTCTATCTTCACACCAATAGATGCTAACTGAGCAATCAACATATTGAAAGCATTCAAGTGATCAGCAACAACAACTCCATCCTGCATCTTCAAGTTGTACAACTTCTTCCTCAAGAACAACTTGTTCACCAAGGACTTGCCCTGATAAATAGCACCTAGTCTTGTCCACAAAGAGGTTGTAGTCTTTTCTTCATGCACATTCAAAAGAACAGAGTCTGCTAAACAGAGCCTTATCAGCCCTTTTTTTTCTATCTGTCAAATCCCAATCTTCTTGCTTCATGGCCTGAGGTTTCGTTTCAGACACAACAGTCCAAAGATCTCGGTCCACTAACAGATCTTCCATTTTGAGTTTCCACAACTCAAAATTGCTACCATTGAATTTCTCTATTTCCATCTTTCCGGATGTGCTTGCCATCTTAGTCTGTAATTAAATTATCAGACCTCTACCAGACTCCCACTGAAAAATATTGACACAAAAAACCCAACCCACTCACAAGGATAACACAACTAACCAGGCTCTTATACCACTTGTAAGGAAAGAAAAGGTGTGGAAACGCTTTCCTAATGTCAAATTCACAGGGGAGAATGCAATGTAGGGCTTTTAATTTTCAAATTACAATCTAATTAAGACACACATGAAATATTTTTAGAAATAGAACAAATACACAAAGACAACTGAAAACATATTTACATGGGAAACCCTTTCGGGAAAAAAACCCACCACACCAAGCTGAATCTCTTTGTATTACAGTAACAACAATTACATACAATAAGAGATACGACTCTCTAGTGTTAGTCACAGTAGCTTTACTCATTATTCATCAGTTACAGACAACGCTCTCATCAATGTTGACTGAACTCACTGCAGAATTCTTATCACATTCTGATTTTATCCTCTTGTTGATCCTTATCTGCCAATGCTCCATCGAAGAAAGTTTCCATGCCTTTTCAGATTTATCCTTGCATGCAGTTTTTCTCCAGCATTGCAACAGATGCAAAAAACCAACCATCATCCATTTGAAATCTGCCTCCTCTGATTGGTCCAACGGGATGCCACATAGGATGGTCACACGGTTAAAGGTGATCAAACTTTGTTGGCATATCGGTGAGACACTAACAGTGTCTCCCCGATACCACAAAGTAATCGGTTTAAGTCTCCAACAGCTGGCAAGAGGTTTCAACGAACACCATGAGTCATACTGAGTCCATCGACATTCAATATGTTTCTATGAGCAAAATATTCCTCTATCGGCAAGACGTTTTACTGATGCTTGCAAGTCATATCGAACTCAAAGAGACCATCGACAAGACATACCGATCTCGCCAAGACCTCGTATTGAAGTCTTCGAGTCATGCCATTGTGTGTTTTTCATTCGGCGTGACTATCGCTTTTTGGTGAGACTCATATCGAATGCCACAAGTCACAACGATGAGACATTCCATCGACAAGACATACCGATCTCGCCAAGACCTCTCACTGAGCCTTCATGTTACATCGATGAGCATTTGTTATCGGCAAGACCTTTGTTCTTCGTTGTGACCTTATATCGAGTTCCATCACGTCTTATCGAGTCAGCAAGATTGCCCTTCATCGCTGGGACTTTTCATCGAGCATCACCAAGTCTTACCGAGTCGGCAAGACTTATGCCCTTCGCCAGGACCTTTCTCTGAGTGCCCAAAGTGATCTCGAAGACTGTCGGCGTGACTTATTCAGGTCGCCAAGACTTCTCAATGAAATCTTTTGTCACCGTGAATGGACCAAGAGAATACTCTCGTCGGCGAGACTTACATACTCGCTGGGACTTCTCAATGAAGCCCTAGCGTTAGCCTGATAAGATCAACTGTCGCCTAGAGTTCTACTGATCGACAAAAGGTCACGCCAAACACAGAGAGTCACAGCGATAGTCATTTTCGGCAAGACATCAACTCTGTCTTGGTGACATGAACCTATCAAGCAGATTTAGAACAGTTAGTCGCCCAGACATGAACAATGTCACAGCAACTTTTCCCTTTAGGAGTTCCATGTCAGTAAGGATTGAGGCACATATTCCAACAATCATAAATGTTCTAAATGATATTAATGCTTCAAACTTAAGATTCGTTTCATTGTTATAATGATCAAAATGTTATACTTTGTTATACATTCAAGCATTCTCTTGCCCCCTACCCTTTGCTCTCTCCACCCTCCTTTTAAGAATTTTCTTTGTCATAAAAGATTCATATTTTTGTCTCATTTACACAAATTTATTTGAAGCGCTAGGAGTGAATAAAGATATGTAAAATATGATGGATTATGTCTAAACAACAACTTTCCATTTTATAGCTAATTAAATCCTTAATATTTGAATAGTTTAGAGCTTGAATAATGCTTGTATATGCATGTGTAGCAATAAGGGAGCCTATGTGAAGATTAAAATTTAAAACATCACTTTGGTATTTTTCCTTAGGCAGTGAAATGATATTTTGAGTAATACAAACCTACATGTACACATTGATATTTTTCGGCATTGCATTGAGGAATTTTTTTTCTCTTATACCTACCCTCGGCTAGACATGGAGGTATATAATATTGGTTTCTAGGTTTTTTCTATAAGTAGTTAATTTCACAAAGGAAGACTAAAATCTTCTTAATGTCCTGTCAAGTGTGAAAGCATATGAATCACTTGCTGAAGGCACCATTTTGTATTCATCCAAAAATTGGTTTGTTCTTTTTTTTTTTATGTTTCTTGCATGTGTTTTTTTTAGGCTCTAGAGATATAGCTCGACTCTTTCCTTTGCATTTTTCATCTATTTTGATGATTACAATAGATTGTCCTCATAATTTTTTATGTAGATCTGTTTGTAACCTTATTTTCTACCAATCAATTTGCAAACCTGTCACATGTATTAAGGACCATCTCACTAACTTGTAGTCATCCATTACTTCATATGTTGCAGGTTGTGTCTGTGTGCCAATAAATCCTGATGACTGCGAGAACTTTAATCCTACAAGTGTACCCAATCTTTCTTAAGTAAAAGTCTTACCTTATTTTATAGTACTTTAAATGGTTAATTGAAGGTACTTCTTTAGATCTGAGATAGTTGAACCCTGGATTAAAATATCGTATTAGATGGGCAGTATAATGATAAAACTGAAGTCCATTAAACACAAATTACGAACATAATTTACTAGACTATGAATAGTGTTACAATTATAATTATTTCTCCTTTACCTACCTCTGCATTAATGAAAAAGATAACATATATTGGAAGTTCATTACATGTATCATGTATGTGTTAGTATTTTAATTTTGTTTAATTTGTTCAAGAGCTTGATTAGGTCAAGAATATGTTCTACAAACTTTGTTCTCTTGACACTGGTCAACATTTTTCCTACACATTTTTTCTTCAATCTAGATGTTTTTTAACTCCTTCCCTTGTTAGCCCTTGGTTGTTCTCAAGTGTAATGGTTTTTCTATGCATCTTGTAGTTTGTATGTATGATTAGTCATCTCTTATGAAGCATGGATAACCTTTCATGGAATTGTTGTTGTGATTAGACAATTGCCATTGTGAGAATAACCATTTAATTTGTATGGAAGTAAGTATTTTTCATATTATTTGACTTGGTATTGTAAACTTGTCTTTGCAGGATTCTCTAGGGGGGAACAACAGAACTGTGGTGATAGATAGAGTTGTACAACACCATAAATCATTTGGCATTATCAATATATTGCTTATAGAATACTCAGTGCAAGTAAAATGGAATGTGCAATGACAATTGGTCTCAAATTCAAATCTGAATATAAGTACATTATACACAAGAAGATGGTATCTATTCTATGATTTAAAGAACCCCAAAATAAGAAAATTAATAGGTTCCATATGTTTACTTGCTCTTAGACACTTGTTTAATCAGCGATACCCTTAGAATGTCTTGTTGATAACCAGTAGTGTTCAAAACTCCTGAAGAGGTCAGATCGATGTGACATTGGATATTTCTTGCCAACAAAATTCATCGACAAGACATGGACTATTGGAGTGAGTTTTCTATCCTATGTTGATGATTGATCTCTCACCGATGGGTTGGCTTCAATGGTCATTGCCAAGAGTCTCCACGATGACATGGTGTAGATCTATTTAAAACTCCCAAAGAGGTCAAATCGGTGTGACATTGGGTTTGTCTTGCTGGTGGAAGTCATTGGAAAGACATGGACTATCAGAGTGATTTTTCTATCCTGTGCTGATCATTGATCTCTCACCGATGAGTTGGCTTTGATGGTCATCACCAAGAGTCTTCGCGATGGTACATTTCAATGAATGTTTAAAAAAAAAATTGCATTGTTTCATCTCAATTTCGACAAAGGCCACCGACGAATCACCAAAAAGGTCCGACGAAGTTGCTATAACTGTGATGAAAGCTTCATCATAACTCCTTTCCCATTTCATTGAAATGGCGACAAACTTTTGGTGTTGTTTTGACGCTTCAGAAGAGCCATTGCAATTGCATTTTGGTTATAATTCATCGGTGGATACACGAAGTTGTCGTCAATATTCCAATGAACATCTGAGTCATTTTATGATGTCGACGACTAACGAATCTGCACTTTTATTTTGACGTTTAATTCATCGTCAAAATTTTGACGAAAAAATGGCGATGAAAATTCTTTCGTCAATTCGTCGATTGTCTGACAAATGTTTGTTGAACGACCGACAAACGTTTGTTGGAAAATGGAGTCAAATTCAATAGTGTGGTAGAGGCTAGAGGGTTTAAGGGTTTAGGGTTAAAGGTTAAGTATTTAGGGTTTAGGGTTAAGGGTAGAGGGAGAGATATAAAGGGAGTGAGTGAGAGAGAGAGAGAGAGAGACCCGAGAGAGGGAGAGAGGGTAGAGAGAGAGAGGTGAGAGGGTAGAGGGTTTAAGGGTTAAGGGCAGAGGGAAAGAAACAGAGGAGTGACCTCCAGGAGAGACACCGAGAGAGGAGAGGGATAGGAGGGAGAGACCTGAGAGAGAGAGGAGAGAGAGAGATAGAGGGCATATAGGTTAATGATAGGCTAGAGGGTTTAAGGGCTTAGGGTTTAGGTTAAGGGCAGAGGGAAAGATAGAGGAGTGGAGTGAGAGAGGGAGAGGGGTAGGAGAGGAGAGAGAGAGAGAGAGAGAGAGAGAGAGAGAGAGAGAGAGAGAGAGTAGAGGTAGAGGGCCTAAGGAGGGTTTAGGTAGAGGAGAGAGAGAGGAGTGATTGAGTGAGAGACTTGGGAGAGAGAGAGAGGGAGAGAGGGAAAAAGATAATATTTAAATATTTTCTATATTAGTAATATTAATTAGTTATATATATATATATATAAATATTATACATAATAATATAATATATTAAATATTAAATACATAATTCCATAAGAGATTATCATAAATTGTATATTATATATTAAATTATAAATTATATTGTATATTCTAAACTAGATATATTAAAATAAACTATAAACTATTTATTGCATTTTTTAAATCATATATTATAAACTGTATAACATTTTTTTAAATCGTATATAAAACAAATTAGATATCCGATTTGAATTGGATATCCGATATTTATAACACAAACTTTACTGCCTAGGGATTAGCCTCAGGCTTCCTTTGGAATTTGGCTAGGACATGCCAATCCTAAGAAGTCAACACAAAAAATGTGTTTAATAGCTTACCTTGCTTTTCTAGACTTTGCCCATGTGGTTGACGACTTCTGTTTAGCCAAAATTGATGAAATGAAAAGAGTTTGTAAAGGAGATTCTCAACTTTCCACCAATATAAATTATGATTTACTTTGAATTTAATAAATAATTATTATTCATTTTCTATTAGAATTACGACTAAAGTCCTGATTGACAGGTTGATTGAAAAACATCTATAGCTTTCAAATGGTATCACATTTTTTGAATCCAAAACATGCATCACATTCTATGCTTTGCATACTATAAGATTTTATTTTTTTTGAATTTTATGAATTTTTTACCAAATTAAGGTGGTCAGACATATGAGTTTTTATATTTTTAAAAGTTATAATAAAAAAATTATAATTAATTATTTACTTCAAAAAATTACAAAAAAAATATGTGTCACATTCGGACATGAGTCCTCCACTTATATCTAAAATATTATTAATAAATATTATCATTTTATTGTGGTTAGGGTGGTCAGACAGACACCTACTTATTTTTTCCCTAAAATTTAAGTACTACTACATTGAAATTTCAAATTTTCACCAAATAGATTTTTTTTAAAATAAACCTAGTAGTTTAGAAACTACATTTAATTTTCCACAGATTCTATTCTTACATATTTTTGAAATAATATAGATAACTTATTCAAATTTTTACATCAAGTTGCCTAACTCTGATTTCTCTGAATTTTCATTGCCACTTAAGGGCTTGTTTTTTCCATGATGATCCTGCACATACCCAACAAACTGCCTTCTCTCTTCAGTTGTGCAATACTTACCAATATTTACCATCTTAGGATCTGTTTTAGTTCCTAAGTTGATCTATTCAAACTCATAAGATGAATCAGACTCTGAGAGTTGTTTCTTGACATAACAATCATGCTTATCAAAAAGTTTCTCTAGGGATACCAATCCCTTGGGAATTTTATTCGCTTTGAGTTTCAATAATTCTTTGCCTATAACTAGATCCATATCAGACATAGATTCTCAATGTCGAGAATCACTTCCTTCAAAGTACAATTCATCAAAATTTTCTGCCTTCTCCAAAAAGGCAACAATTTGATGATCGTTATTGAAAATTTGCCAATTCTTTGAATTGTCAAGAACACTCAGGCGAAAAACCAACTCAATAGTATAGGTAGAACCATGAAAGTCTTTATGTGATATCAAGAGCGTGGCCGAAACTGCTAAGGAATTGGCTTTGTCATTATATTCCCTTGGAACTATAGATATATCAAAAGCCTCAAATTCTTCAATGCAATCCCAAACAAGATTGTGATAATACCTAAGCTTGTCATTTTTTGTCTGGTACAAATTCCTTTCCTGACACACTATCAACTCAACATCACCTTGTGCATGAATATTTTTGATACCTTTCTTTTGTGCAACTTGCATTCCTAATAACAAAGCTTCATATTCGATAGTGTTATTAGTGTTGTCAAACTGTAATTTGAAAGAGAAAGGGAAAAAAATTCCTGTAGGGGAAATGAAAACCATTCATGCTCTAGAACCGACGGAAGAGCAACTACCATCAAACTCAAGTAACCAAACATCGTTTGGGTCACCAAGACTGACAGTATTAAAATCTGTAGCTTCATCATCTAATGAATCTTCATGATTTGAGATAGACAAATCATCTGATGATAACTCATTTGTTGTTGAGGAAGAATCATCACTCTCCAACTCATGCCTTGTTGAAGATTCACCAACTTCTTCAATTTGTAGATAATGTGTTCCAACGCCTAAAGACTCAAATAGAATTTGAGCTCTTGGATCGTCGGATTGAGTTACTAAAAATTTTGACTCCCTTTCAGGAATCAATTTCTGCATCATGCCTTTCATAGGTATCTTGGATTCATACATGTCCATGTTCAGTTCACCTCCAACATCTTTACGAAAATTGCATCCAAGGAGGATTCCATAGGATGTTGGCACATTAGCTACTAGAACCATCATCTTTATTTTCTTTTCTGGGTACGCAACAAATGCATACTACACATCTATGATCTGGTTGATCAAAGGTACTTGTTTGTTCTCCCTGGAGAAACAACGGCTAAAGGTTTTGGTCAGATTCAATCCTAAGGTAGTAGCTACCTTAGCTGGCATCACATTATCTGATGTGCCAAAATCTATAACATAAATGCTTAATTTAAATCCATTGACAAGTAACGAAATAAAGAATAGATCAATGTGACCAGAGGTAACTAGAGGTGTAGAAACAAGTTTAATTTGTGGCATTTTTGGCTTTGGAGCAGCAAGAATATCAGGAGATGAATCCTAATTTAGGGTAATTCCTTTATCCTTTATGAACTTGACAAGTCTATCAAATTGGTCAGGATTGGCCTTGAGGTATTTGGCTTCAAACATTTGGATCTTGGTTTTCTTGGTATGATCAATAATGTTGAAAGGCTAGAAATAATTTTGTAAAGTAGATGTGGTAACTTCACTGATAGGTTTAACAAAAGGTGTAGTGGTTTTCAGAACGGGGATATTAGCTTTGGGAACAACAGGAACTGACGGAGGGGGATGAGGAGCACTTGTTTATTTGTTGCATTCTTTAGTTGCCAGAGGAGAGGAGCCCCTCTTTTGGCAATAGTGACTGGCAGCTTCTCCTTTGTCAGTGGAGCAACAACTTGAGTTTGATCAATTTGATTTTGTTGTTACCGCGTAAAGACATCATATGCATTTGTCACTAAGTCCTCCTCATCAATTTCATTTGCCATTTGCAAATAGCCAATATTGGAGTCACCAGTTGATTCCATTTCTTCATCTTGAAAGAGATCAACACTTTCTTCCATGGGATAATCTGACTGTGCATATTCATCTTGTTCAGCCACAGTATCTCATGGTAGTATTGGAAGGTGGAGCTTCAAGTGTGAGTTTGCCTTGTGGTGTTGGAAGACGATTCTAATTTTTGTTTCCAGCATAGTTAGGAAAAGTCCTGGGAACATCCTTGTAGGTGTTGTTGGAAACTTGCTTTTTTAGAGCCAAGATTTCGTTTTCCAACCTTTAAACCATGGGATCAACAAAATTAGAATTAGCACTTGGAGCATTAGCATTAGAAGCTAAAAATCTTGATGCTTGCATCAAGTTGTTGTTGTTGGTATTCATCCTTATTTCTCCAGCAAGGATCATGTCATCTTCAATACTGGTAGCTAATTGTTGAGCTGCTTCAACATTGGCGAGAGCTTCCCTACGCAAGAAAAAACTTACTTTGGGGAGTTGCGTGTTGTTGAAGCACTTCAAATTATGATTGGTTCATCTCGCCTCATTTGGGATTCTTGTCACTAGCTTATTAAACTTAGCCACAAACTCACGCATGGGTTCATGGGCCTCTTTCTGCATGGTTGTAAGCTGTGCCAATAAGGCGTGTGTGTCTTCAACAGGTTTGAACCTTTCCTCAAACTTGGTGCAAAGAGTGTTCCAATTAGTGACAGAAGCAGCTAGAAGAGTATAGAACCATTCGACAACAAATCCTTGTAGAGATTCAATGAACAGTCTTATAAATACGTCTTCATGCTCCACGCTGAGAACACCATAAACAATGTAAAAGGAAAAAATGTGTTCATCAGGATGTTGCTTTTCATCACCTAGAAACTTCAGAAGATGCTTTCTTGAAACACATGGAAGTTCATGTAGAGGCGCGACCAAGTGAAGGGGACATAAAGCATTTCCCCAAGGTCCTGTAGGTGGTGCGGCCATGATAGGTTGCACAATAGGTACTTGCACTAGAACTCTATGGAAAACAAAGGATTCACTCAGAAGAGGAGATCTTAGCCTTTGTGGAGGATAACTCGTGTGTTTCAACAGTGACCTTACTCGCAGAGAAGTAGGTGGAGAATTATGTTGCAACAAGTCTTCAAAAAGTGGATCTACGACTCCTTGAGCCCTCAATCCTCACGTATACCTTCTATCTGCCAGAATGTAGATCTAAACAAGATAGAGATCAAAAATAAAAATATACAAGATCACAATAAGATATTGGAAAGCTTATTCACTTCAATCAAAAGCGTGAGGCTTTAACTGTGTGTTGTCACCAAAAAATTGTTGGTTGAAAATTATGTAATCCCTTTTGAAATGATGAAGACTTTCCTTTAGTTTCAACTAATAAAAATATTCATACACAGGTATAGAATGTTAATTTCCCTTTTTAGATAGCCCTAGAAATTGCCTCATCATAGCAACAACATACACTAAATAAGAATTCATGTAGAACTTCAGAGTGGTTGGCACATTTATCAATTGCTCATGAATTTCATCACTGATTTGGGTTCCCTAATCAATATGAGCTTTCTTTCTTCTGATGATCTGAATGTATTCATACATCCACTCCTGAAAATGAGATGACTCAGGTAATTATTTAACCCTGCTCAGGAGAGTAATCATATCCCTGACATCCTCTTTAAAGTCACTTTAAGGAAGCCCCTTCTGCCATCTTGAGATATTAGGCCTAGATGTTTTCAACCATAGGTTGTTAATCAAATTTTTAGCCTTAGTTGGATCTTGATCATAAACTTCATGTGCCTATTGCATTGAAATATTTGTATACTGTTCCATGTGGGGAACCTAGAAAACAATGTCAAAGAATTTAGGATCTAGTCTCATCATGACTTGTCCTGAGGAGTTTATTACACTTCTGCTATCTCTGATGTAGTGAGATGCAACCTAGAGAACAAACTCTGTATTATGAGCAGAAGTAAGGAATGTGGATACTAGGTGCAAATTGCTATGGACAATGGCTCTCAAGCTATCTTCCAAGGGCTTTTGCTTAATTCCTTTTACAAAATCCTCAAGGTCCTGATGACCAACTTTGGTGTCCTTAATTTCGTCCACCTTCAAGATAACCACGATAGGCAAAAAGACACCCTGGTATTTATATCTCATTTTTCCCTCTTTCTTAGAAGACGATGGAGGCTTCTTTGTTGTCATCTAGAAACAACAAGATCAAGAGATATCACCTTTGAGGTCACCTGATGAGATCTTGAGAGAAATTGCAAGAATGGTGAATCAACAAATGTTAGAAGAAAATGAGGCGTTGGGAAGTGTGAGGCAAGCAGGCAATTTGGAGCAAGTGTGAATGAGCTATTTTGCATATAAAATGGAGCGTGAGCAAAGAAACGAAGTTCAGAGCGCAAGTGGAGTGATTTTAGAGCGTTAAGGGAAAAAATTGCCTTTTGTGTAGGATCGCTGAAAATCAATGCTCCTACATCTTGAGGTGATTGTTTTGCATGTAGGGGCGCTGAAAATCATCGCTCCTACATTTTCAACATGTTTGGAAGATAACAAGTGTATAAGCAGTAAAAAATAGTGTTGCTGCATGTAATAAAAAGTCAAGTTTATGCTCGGGCGCTAAATTTCAATGCTCGAGCATGTCCATCCCCCTTTGATAGTTAAGTGTTTAGGCATACTTTTTTACCACTCCAACATTTTGAAGTTATGAAACTCCATGTAGGAGTGGTGATTTTCATCACTCCTACATGTAGAGTTAGTGAAAAACTCTTGAGTGCAACGGTGGATAAAAACACCACTTTGACATTGAAGGGAAGGTAGTCTAGTTGTTCGAGTGGTGATTTTGATTGCTCAAACAATTGGAAGAGTGATGATCACCATTCAAGCAACATTGAAAATTCATCATGTTATTTGCAAAGAGTAGAAATTTCACCGCTGGAGCATGATAGGAAAAATGGTGGCAATATCTTTGAGGGGAGGAACTCAAAACAAAGTGCTTGGAATAAACTAGGGCACGCTTACAAGATAGGAATTAACAAAACCTAGGGCACAAATAAGAAAAACGTACAGATGGCGAAGAAAAGAAAAGGGTTCAATTTGTTTTGAGGGAGAATAAATCAAAACACGAAAAGATCAAACCCCAACATAAATAAAAATTTAATAGCAATAGATTTATTAAAATGAACAAATCATTAAAAGCAAAATTGCGACAAGGAGGAGGAATAAAAGATGTGCTGGAAGAAACATGAAACCCTTGCTCTATACCTTGAAGAATCCTTCAAATGCAAGTCATAGGAAGTTTGGACAGTGATTCGTGCAAGGAGGAAGAAAGGTGAATTAAAATGAAAGAGATTAACTCAAAATCACTTTTAAGTGATTAAAAAGACCATAAACGCAACTTGGAGTCGCATTAATTACGGAGGACTTTAAGGTGAAACATATGCATGAGTGCTAAAAAATAGTGCTTGTGCATCTTAAAGACTTAGCAAAACATAAAGTACACAAGCACTGATTTTCAACACTTGTGCATATTACAAACTTGAACAAAGTGTAGGAGCGTTGATTTTCAACACTCCAATACTTATAGTGAAAATCTGCTAAGGCACATGTAGGAGCGTTGATTTTCAACGCTCCAACATGTTTCACAATTTTACCAACTTCCAAAGGTTGAGAGCGGATAAAGATACTCATTTTGAAGCTCTTTGAAAGATAGACAGGGGGAAACACTCAAACAAATTGTTTGAGATTTTGGACCGCACATCGAGGTGAATTGAAATTCACCTCATTTTGCGTGCTTAAAAATCATGAAACTACGAAACAAACAAGTTTCGTAGGGGGGTTATCCGTGAAATCGAGCACTGCTAGATTCCATGATAACAGGCCCATATTAGCTGCCCTATGCCATTTCAAACTCTAAGCAACATGCATCAGGCATTTTTGAGTTCCCCTGGCAAGCCCCATTTATGTTTAACTTTAATCTACCACTTGGGGGTAGAGTCCATTTTGCGCCAATCCACAACTTGACTTTGAACCAAGGATAAAATGGAAGTTTGGGGGGAACTTCAATGATCGCCACTTTTTCATCACTTTCTCATCCCAAAGGGTGAAATTTGTCTTTATTTGATCTTTTACATGGGCATTCATCCACTCTACTATATTATTTTTGGTCAACTCTATTACTTACTTTATTTTCTTTGTTTGCTCGTTAAAAATTCTTTTGTTTCTTTCCTTCCATATGTTCCATATGAGTATAGAAAGATAGGTAGTCTAGATGTAACCCAAAAATGTCTCTTTGTTTCCTCCAATCCAGCCCATTAAAAAACCCATTAGATTATTTTGTCATGGACTTGTCCAACCCATTTTCTAAAGCGACCAATCCCAACATTTGCTTGCAAGTGGGCAATTCAAAAGAAGATGATATGAAGATTCCTCATATTCCTTACAAATTATACACCAATTTGGTCCTTTGATTCCAATTATTTTCAATCTATCCCCCGTAAGAGTGCGATGATGTATTGTCGTCCAAGCAAAGGCACCGAATTTGGGGAGAACCCATTTGATCCAACATAGCTTGCTTGGCCACTTGTTTTTTTGGTGTATTTCCTTGAATTTGGTATCCCAATTTCACCGAATATCTACTAGATTTTTCTCCACACCAAAAAATATTATCCTTTTCCTTATTAAGGCATATGGATCACCCACTAATAACTGCATTTAGACACTTCTTGGCACTTTCCTCAATGAATAGTGATTTAAAATCTATCTATTTCCATCCTCCCTTCTAATCTATCACCACATAATCCTTATGTTTTTTCTAATTGATACCCTTAAATCTTCCATACATCCTTGAATCTCCTTCCATTTGGTGAGGGGTTTATTCCCTCCCCAAGAGTCCAACCAGAAGTCAAACAAGTTGCCATCATTTACTTTCCATGTCAAGTGCCCTGTTATTATGTGCCCACAACGTATCATGAATTTCCACACATGTGATCCATCAGTAGTGTTTGCTAAATTGTTAAGGTTCATTGAGGATCCACCAAATCCATGTATTTATTTTGTATTATTTTGCACCACCATTTTTTTGGTGACTGATACATCTTCCAAATCAGCTTAGCCCCTAAAGCTAAATTATGAGCTCAAAGATTTTTTATTTTTTCTTCACCATCATTTTGATTGTTACAGATATTATACCAATGAGTGAGAGGTACCCTTCTTTGGTCATTCGAGCCATCTCATAGGAACTTATTTAGAGCACTCTTTAGGTATGATGATGCCTTTGCAGTTAACTACATACAAGACATGTTATAAATTAGTATCACAACTAACACTACCTTGACCATTTTTATCTGTACTGCTAATGTCAACCACTTGTCCCTCTAGGCAAAGGATTTGTCTTTGTATTTTCTTGTTATTTATCCCATGGGCTTGTCCTTATGATGCCTTTGAACACAAGCACCCCAATATTTTTGCATGGTATTGCATTGATTGTATAGCCCAATAACCTTGCAATCTTCTTCTACAACTATTTTTTAGTGTTAAAGAAATATACTTTTTGATTTTGATTTATTTATCTATTGACCAAAGGAAAAAATGTAATCTTCCAAGACACCTTTGATCTCACCTACCTCTTGGAGCGTAGCTTCCCCGTATAACAAGTTGTATCATCTACAATTTGTAAATGAGTGAGAGGGTCTACATTTCTTTCTATATTTAGCCCTTTCTATCTCTCCATCCATCAAGTCTTGTTAATTAGTCTACTAAGGGCCTCAACCATGATTATGGATAGAAATGGAGACATCGAGTCTCCCTAATGTAACTTGTTAGAACACTAAAGAAATATACATGGTAATTCATTGATCAAAATTGAATATCTAACAATCAAGATGCAATAGTAGATCATATCTATCCATTCTTTGTAGTATCCAAATTTCTCCAATACCTTACTCAAGAATCATCATCAAACTCGATCATATGCCTTGCTCACATCTAGCTTTTAAAATCATCATATTTCATGAGTGATCTCTAGTTGCCTCATTTATAATGATTATATTGTCCACAATGTCTCTTCCCAACATGAAGCCACTTTGGTTGCACAATATTATTGTCCCCAAGGTTCTTTTCAGCCTATTTTCCAATGCTTTAGACAATATTTTATATGGTGTTACAAAGAGAAATCAGACAATATTTTCCAAATGAAATATACTTTTCTTTTTTTTGTATCAATGTAAGTACCGTGTTATTTAGGTCTTTGATAAACTACTTCTTTTTCCTGAATTCTTCTATCAACTCCCAGACTTCCATTTTTATAAAATACCAACACTCTTGATAGAAGAGTGCAAGGAACCCATTGAGGCTAGGTGATTTTTCAGGATGTAGTTGGAAGGTAGTCACTAGAACTTCTTCCATTATGAATGGGGCCATCAACTTTTCATTCTCCTTTGGATAGCTATGAGTCTTGGAATATTGTTTAGTAGATTACCATATTTGAGTGCATCCCAAGAATTGTCTGGCGATAACAAGTTTTGAAAGGGACTTATGGCTTCACTCTATATTTCTTCTATTGACTCTAACATTCTTCCTTCATGGTTGCATATTATTGTTATCTTGTTTTGTGTTTTCCTTAACTTTGTTGTTTTATGAAAGAATTTTGTGTTAGAGTTTCCCTCCATAAGCCACATCTGTTGTGACTTTGCTTGCTAGTATTCTTCCTCTCTGGCCAATATTTCATTATATTCTTTCATTAATGCTTTCTCCAATTGGAAGTCTTCTTGAAACATTCCATTTGTAATAATTTTCTCATTTAGGTTTTCTAATTCTGTTTCTATCATTTCTTTTTCCATGAAGACATTTTTGAATATTGTTCCATTCCATTTTGTGAGCTTGCTTTTAATGTGTTGCAATTTTTTTGAATACAAAGCTTTTGGTGCCTACACATTAGGGAGCCAAATTCCATAATTGTTCGATTAGCTCCACTAGTTTTATCTTCCTTAACCATATTCTTTCAAACTTGAACAAGCTTAGATGCTATTTCCTTTCTCCATTTTTATTGTTAATTCTACAAGCATGTGATTTGATCTTGCGAGTGGGAGGATTTTAGATTCCACTATGATGTTAATTTCCAACCATTCCTAAGAGTATAAAAATTGATCCAATCTCTCCTTGATCATGGTAAAGCCTTCTCTCCTATTTGTCCATGTGTTGGAACCATTCTTAGTTTGTGCATCTAGTAGATTTGTGGCAATGACAAATTGTCTAAAATCTACCATCAATGTAGGGATCTTATTGGTACCCCCACTTTTCTTTACATCTAAGTACTGAGTTAAAATCACCTCCCATAACTAGATCAACCTTACTTGAAGATCGACCACCATATTACTTAGGATTTCCCATATCTCTACCTTATCATGCTTTTTGCCAGACTTGTATATATTGAACACAAAGAAATTTAAGTTAACTCTTAAACACCTCACCTCACAGAGAAGCCAATTCTCCTCCTTTTGTAATTTTCTTGCCATTATACTGTTGACACACTAGAGTATTCCAAGACCACTAGTAGATCCATATGCCTTGGAGTATTCTTCTTCCTGTTTAGACATATTGAGTTCCTTTTTTCCTTTAGCTTCAATCTTTGCTTCTTGTATTAAGATTTGAATTTGTTTTTCTATTTGATGCTTATCTAATCATTGTTTGTTAGAGGCATTTAGCCCCTAAAATTCCAAAAAAAAAATTAATGCTTGTTATACCTTTCTCCTTTGTGAGTTTTTCATGCTTTGTTTATTCGATTTCTGTCCTTTCTTCTTATCTATGCTTGAATTGATTGCCAAAATCTGGGATTTCGTCTATGAGATGCATCTTGTGTGTGTAATACCTAGTTCATCGTAATCACCTTCTTCATCACTATCCATCTCCAAGTTCTGGTTCTTGTCTATTATCTCCAGGCTTTCATTAATTTTTCCTTCAATCCGTTTGCTTTTATTGTCAACAAAGTGGGGGCAATTGGAGAGGACTTTGGAATTCCATCTTCTACCCCAATCTGAATCTTCAAAGATTTAACCACCTTTTCTATTTGAGGATCCAAACTTGGTGATGTGATGTTCTTGGGTTTTTCTAGTTCCACCACCTTCTTACATTGAGCCAATTATTTCATTTATTTTCCTATTTCCTTAGGTTTCTATGTCTCAATTAACAATCCCTTCACCTTCTGTCTCCATATATCCTTCTTGATCAACTTGGAGCAATTTGCTATCACATGATTTTGTCTCATCCGGTTTAGATAAAAGAAATTGGTTTATTCAACTTCAACCATTAGAACCCATATGCCTTGTGATGTTTTCAATTTAATATCATAGGGGATTCTTTGAATCACTATGATTTGAACCCTTGCATACAAATAAGAATTATATTCCAACGATGAAATGTCTTTGTCTATCAAGGTGCCTAAAGATTTGCATATATTTTCCAAACATTCCTCTAACCATAATTCAAGAGGTAGATTGTACATTCTAATCCATCTCGGTTCCTCATATGGCTCATAATTTCTAGGGTTAAATTTTAGAATCCATTTTTGCATATGTATCGGATATTTTCCAATCTTCCACAAACCACCAACCATGATACCTTCCCTCTCTTCTTCATATAGAAATGCCACACTGAAGAATCCATCTAGTAGAAACTTTATCACATGTTATGATTTCCAGTTTGTCACCACTTAGTTTTGAATATGTTTTCTCTCCAGTCATGGACCAATAACTCTGCATATTATTGCAGATTGGAGGAGGTCAATATCCTCCTTGGTTTCTTCACATACATTAATTTCTAAAAGGCTGCATTCATTCAAGTCTTTATTTTTGTAGTCCCAATCACTTTATTTTACAACCCTACGGATCATAGAGTCCAACCACACAACACACACGAAAGGACTAGCAATAACTTCACCAACCCACCCCCGTACTAACCACGCCAAGTAGGCAATGCTCTTTCATAGCAGCACATGACATTATCCCCACCTAATTATCGCGGGTATATTTATATAATTTTATAATTAATGAAAATATAATAAATTTTAAAATTAGAAATGTAATTACATTTACAATTATAATTACAATCATAACAAAATTAGAAACACAAACACTTGTTAAATAATTTATAATTGTTTGAAAGTCCATCTAAAATATCATCATTCAATCATGCAAGTCTTTTTAAAATTTCAATTATATTTTATATAAAAGTATCTAAATACAATCATACAATCATAAAAATTAAAATAAAATCAATAATTCCATATAAAAATTTTTGATTCAAAGTTTTAAAAAAATATATAGAAATATCCATATAAAACAAGAGCTGCAAGCAGTGAAGTTCCTGCCAAAATGTGCAAGAATAGTCATGCTTTTATTTGTTGTGTCTATTATGTTTTAGCAACACTGTTGATATTATAACAACTTAATAGTAATCTTGAAATTTTTCAGATGATGACAAGTCATGTTTTTATTTGTTGTGTCTATTATGTTTTAGCATCAGTGTTGATATAATGACAATTTAATAGTAATCTTGAATTTTTTTAGATGATAACATGTAATATCATAAACAAATTGTTTGAATAATGTGTTAGGCAATCTATTGATAGACCTAATGAAGGATACTTATAAGCATGATATAATGATTTTACTCCAAATGAGAACAATAGCATGGGTATATTAGGTCACATCATCATTTGTAGAATGCTCATCTAGGACTACATCAAAAACAAATTCATGCTTCTCTACATGTGGTGTGAAGCCCACCTGGAGGAAAACATTTGTTTAAGTCATAATACAACGTTTTGGTCTCTAAGCTAAATGCTACTATTTAATTGCTTTTAGAATATAGAGCAAACTAAGTTGCTCAAATTCACTATGTTATCCAATACATATAATTTTTGAAATATTTGGTGATGCCTTGTGTTCTAATCAACACCTCATTGTTTTAAACCATACACTATTTCCTAAGTTAAGTTTAGTTGAACTAAAAATCAAACCGAGGTGCCCAGTTTTGCTTTAGTTTCATTTTCAGTTTGTGTGTTCGAGTTAGTTCTAGTTAGCTTTTTATTAGATCCACAATTATAGGAACTTGGATTTCTATAGAACTCTGGTTCTAGATCATTCATAGGGATCTATTTTTTATGTAATGTTTGTAAGCAAATATATACACTCTCAGCATGGATTTTCCTACTGACTTTGTGAAGATATAAAATTGTTGATTAATCAAAGGATTATGCCTATTATTGCATTCATCTAAATTTGGTATCATGGTAATGGTATGATTGTTTCATTTTAATCTAAATTGATGAATTAATGAAATTTTGTGAACTTTATTATGGAATTAAGTAGGTTTTGTCTTAGATCTGTGCTTGCTTGATGGTGTTCTGATTTGATAAAATCTAAAACTATATATATGTTTTATTTCCTCGAAAGATTGCATCACCGTCAATAGTAAATGTGTGAAATGTTATTTACTTTAATGGTGGTTTGAGAAGATTTTGTTTATTTTCTCAGATTTGATTTGTGAAACAATTCCTGTCATTGTTTGTTAAATTAAATTTATTTAACTTCCTTGTTACCCTATCTATCTTTTGAACTTTATTTTAAATCAAGTTTGGAATTATTAAAAGAGCATGGAATTGATACAAATTTGCTATATATCTAAACATGCAAAGTGTTTATTAAATTGTTAGAATCATTATTTTGAAATTTCATGTTTTAAATATCATTTTTGTTAAATTAAATTTATTTAACTTCCTTGTTACCCTATCTATCTTTTGAACTTTATTTTAAATCAAGTTTGGAATTATTAAAAGAGCATGGAATTGATACAAATTTGCTATATATCTAAACATGCAAAGTGTTTATTAAATTGTTAGAATCATTATTTTGAAATTTCATGTTTTAAATCATTTTTGAAAAAATCTAATAACCAAATCCCCTGCAAAATATGTTGACAACAATTATTGTGTTGTCCCATGCAATCAAGACCTTACTAGAAAGGAACCTTGGAATATTTTGTTTACTTTTCAAGAGAAGCAATAACCTATTATTTCTTAGTAAGTTGGAAGTGTTAAAACCATCCTCAACACATCCCTAAGATGTCAACCCTTCAAAAAGGTTCCTCAATATGGAAAAATAGGAAACTAGGTAGTACTTTGATTAAATATAGCCTTTTATGGATTGTGGGTAAGAGAGATATTGAAACTAGTAAAAATAGGAAACTAGGTAGTACTTTGAATAAAAAATGAGAGGTTTTTGGCTTGAATAGATATACTATTTACCTTCAAGATGAAGATTCTAGTACACATATTCACATATTCTTTTAGCTTGCCCCCTTTCCACCTTTCTTCTTTATTTATGGTGTGATTTGTAGGAAATCTCATGAAATAATTTTGAGGCTATCCAAAATTCTCTTATGTATCACCTGCAACCTTCTTTGAAGTTAAAATCCTTTACTCATTTGCATGATATTATTCAATGGTACAACAAGGCATATAAGTCAAATTTGGGGTAGAGCAAAGACCAATCTAAAAGAAACCTATAAGTTTGGATTCAACATATTATCAATCAAGTGTTTGGTGGGAATTTAGAGTTCTAATGAAACGTAATATTCCTATATATTCTCCTTATTTTTCCTCTTCTAATAATAACCCTCAAGATTATCAACTTATGCAAAGGAAATGCCCTTTTGTAGGCTTGGTTAAAATTAATGTTGATGGTGCTTCAACATATAGTGCTAGACATGTTGACATGGGAGGTGTTTTTTGTGATCATGATGACAGATTCAAGTTCTAGCTTGTAGGTATTCTTCGCCTTGGTTCTAATAAGATGTACATTTAATAATTAACTCTATCTATCAAACCAATATTTTATGAAGATTACTTTATAAATCTAAAAATATTTTTTATTTTTAAAAATATATTATTAATATATATTTTACTATATAATTTTTAATCTTCTTCCAAAAGATGGCCTAGATGCATGTGGAAAAAAAATTTAAAATGTACTTTGATCTTTACATGTATTTTTATAAAAAATAGTCTTGATAAGAGAATCATAGTTTATTATAATGTTTTTCGATTTAAGTGTATAGTTATTTTGAGTATTAAATAATTAAGTAGTTAAATTTAATAATGATATTTATAAAATTAATTTTTTAGTTATTTTAAAATCAATTAGTATAATTCATAAAATAAAATATTTGATAATATTTATTTTTATAAATATATTATTATAATTAGTTTTGTTTAATTAATTATTGTTAACATAATTTAAATAAATAAATAGTTCTTAAAGTGAGAAATTAAAACATAATTTTAAATAAATAAAAATGGTTCTTAAAGTGAGAAATAAAATAGATATATTTATATTAAAAATTAATGATTTTATTTTTCAAAGGCTATTAAAATATGATTTAATTTATTTCAATTAAAGAGTTATTTTTAATTATTCAGAATTATTAAAATATATTACTTTATTTACATCATTTATTTACTTAAAACTATTTTAAGATATTTTACTTGCTATTTATTATTGTTATTGGATTATTGAATAAAAATTAATTTTTTTTTGAATAGATGGAAAGGAAATCAAAATAATTTTAGATAAATAAAAAAAGTAATTATTAAATAGATATGAACTATAATAAAATATTAAATAACATAACTTTTAAGTAAAGACCTTACTACTTCAAATTTACATGTTAATTCACATAATAGTTGAGTTAAATTCATTTTACAATTTAGTAATCAAGTTCTAGCTTGTAGGTATTCTTTGCCTTGGTTGTAATAAGACGTACATTTAATAATTAACTCTATCTATCAAACCAATATTTTATGAAGATTACTTTATAAATCTAAAAATATTTTTTATTTTTAAAAATATATTATTAATATATATTTTACTATATAAATTTTAATCTTCTTCCAAAAGATGGCCTAGATGCATGTGGAAAAAAAAATTAAAATGTACTTTAATCTCTACATGTATTTTTATAAAAAATAGTCTTGATAAGAGAATCATAGTTTATTATAATGTTTTTGGATTTAAGTGTATAGTTATTTTGAGTATTAAATAATTAAGTAGTTAAATTTAATAATAATATTTATAAAATTAATTTTTTAGTTATTTTAAAATCAATTAGTATAATTCATAAAATAAATTATTTGATAATATTTATTTTTATAAATATATTATTATAATTAATTTTGTTTAATTAATTATTGTTAACATAATTTAAATAAATAAATAGTTGTTAAAGTGAGAAATTAAAACATAATTTTAAATAAATAAATAAATATTTTAAATAAATAAAATTGGTTCTTAAAGTGAGAAATAAAATAGATATATTTATATTAAAAAATAGATATATTTATATTAAAAAATAATGATTTTATTTTTCAAACGCTATTAAAATATGATTTAATTTATTTCAATTAAAGAGTTATTTTTTATTATTCACAATTATTAAAATATATTACTTTATTTACATCATTTATTTACTTAAAACTATTTTAAGATATTTTACTTGCTATTTATTATTGTTATTGGATTATTGAATAAAAATAATTAAAAAAAAAATTGAATAGATGGAAAGGAAATCAAAATAACTTTTAGATAAATAAAAAAAGTAATTATTAAATAGATATGAACTATAATAAAATATTAAATAACATAACTTTTAAGTAAAGACCTTACTACTTTAATTTACATGTTAATTCACATAATAGTTGAGTTAAATTCATTTTACAATTTAATAATCAAGTTCTAGCTTGTAGGTATTCTTCGCCTTGGTTCTAATAAGACGTACATTTAATAATTAACTCTATCTATCAAACCAATATTTTATGAAGATTACTTTATAAATCTAAAAATATTTTTTATTTTAAAAAATATATTATTAATATATATTTTACTATATAATTTTTAATCTTCTTCCAAAAGATGGCCTAGATGCATGTGGAAAAAAAAATTAAAATGTACTTTGATCTCTACATGTATTTTTATAAAAAATAGTCTTGATAAGAGAATCATAGTTTATTATAATGTTTTTGGATTTAAGTGTATAGTTATTTTGAGTATTAAATAATTAAGTAGTTAAATATAATAATGATATTTATAAAATTAATCTTTTAGTTATTTTAAAATCAATTAGTATAACTCATAAAATAAAATATTTGATAATATTTATTTTTATAAATATATTATTATAATTAGTTTTGTTTAATTAATTATTGTTAACATAATTTAAATAAATAAATAGTTCTTAAAGTGAGAAATTAAAACATAATTTTAAATAAATAAATAAATATTTTAAACAAGAGCTGCAGAGGAGTGAAGTTCCTCCAGAAAGTTTTAGAATAGTTTTGTTTGTATTTGTTGAGTTGTGTTTTAGGAACAATAGGTTAGGATAAAGTGTTGTCACCTAAATTTAGGAATTTGATCATTGATAGAGTCAACTTTGTCTTCCACTAGAAAATGACCCTTATAACAAAAGAATTTTGCTCACTTCAAAATTTCCCCTACCACATTTATTCAAAAAACCTATAGATTCTAGTGTAATAAGCATGGAATGAAATGGATTTCAAAGTATTTGTAAAAAAATATTTAAATTTTTGCTCAAAACTATCTTGGAAGTGGATTCCAAAGATTTTTAGGTTGTACATGCCAAGTGTACTAGGATTGGCCATGTGGTGGTCACTTAGAGACTCTTGAGCACATATACTATTGTCGAAGCTTTAACTTGCTCGTGCTGCAAATAGACCCAAGTAGTTTTATGACACCATCCATACAATACATATTGTATGGTTTTTGTACAATCACACCGAACTTTGTACAAATGTATGCTCAAATAGCCCTACAAGTGCCTCAATAAAATTTTCTTAGAAAAATGCTAAGTGTTATATATCAAAATCCGTTTCTCAGTTGTCTCAGACACAATGATGCAGTCCTTTTTGACCTTAATGACACTTGCAAAAACTCTATTTCTGGGACCACTAAAAAAACCTTCAAACATAGTTAGTGGGAATCAACAAGAAGACACACAAACATGGAATTAGAGTGAGATAAGGGGTTAAGTTCCTTGATAGAGTCATCAAAATGTAATGCTAAGATTTGAAACTTAAATTAAATCAAACTAGTATGCAAGCTCTCATTTTAAAACAAGCAAAACCTCTCGATAGAGCTCAGAAAAGAGATCAAAACAAAGACATAAATTAAAACCAACTTGAAATGTTACCATAAACTCCATTATGATTTGATTTGTTCTAATGACTTTGGGATTTGGATTCTTCTTGCTTAAACATTATCAATTTGATATATACGTAATATATGTGATAACTAATTTTGAAAAAAGGATAAAGTTCCCACATTTATAGTCTCTTGGAAAGGGGAATGGATGGTCAAAATTTGATTATGAGATCAAGGGTGGAGAATGGTTGAAAAGAATTCCCTAGGATCAAAGAGAAGATGGGGGGTGGAGATGAAGGTTAGATTGTGTACCTAAGAAGGTTATAAAGTTTGGATTGTGTTCAAAGAATAAGGGGACCATAACGACAAGTGTTCCTAGGTTCCCAATATTATTGGAATGTGTTCGAGGGAGCATGGACCTAATTAATTAAATAATATTATTTAATTATTTAGCCACATGTGTGAGATGAATAATAGGTGGAAATGATATTTATTTATTTATTGTGAGGAGATGGAAAAATGTGATTAATTAATTAATATGATTATTTAATTAAGTGATGGAATTTGGATAAAGGGACTATACTAGATGATAGGTTTAGTTGATTAGGACTAGGTGAAGGAAGTTAGGCCTAGGTGATGAAATTTACCAATTAGGGATTGGTGATGATTGACTAGGGAATATTTTAGGCATCTACATGATATGTGTATATAGACTTAAAAATTTCCCCTACTGCAAATTCAAAAAACCTATAGATTCTAGTGTAATAAGCATGGAATGCAGTGGATTTCAAAGTATTTGTAAAAAATATTTAAATTTTTGCTCAAAACTATCTTGGAAGTGGATTCCAAAGTTTTTTAGGTTGTACATGCCAAGTGTACTAGGGTTGGCCAAGTGGTGTTCACTTAGAGACTCTCGAGCACATATACTATTGTCGAAGCTTTAACTTGATTGTGTTGCAAATAGACCCAAGTAGTTTTATGACACCATCCATATAATACATACTGTATGGTTTTTGTACAATCACACCGAACTTTGACTAAATAAATAATACATATTAAAAACTAAAAAATACTTTTTTGTAGATCTAAAAGAGTATACTTTACAAAAAATTAATTATTTTAATTAGCGTATACTTTTTACTAAAAGTAGGTTATCAATATAAAAATATAAGGTTGATTATTTTTCCAAGGAAATTTTTTATTACTAAAAAATAAAAATCTAATGGATTGAGGTGTGAATGGAACTTGGAATTTGGAACCTAGAGTTCCAAGGTTTTAGGTCTATGCCTAATTGGAAACAAAGGAATAGGGAAAGATCACGAAGATTGATTTGTGAGATGGATCAAGGATCAAGAGTTTAGGGAAATTTGTCATCAAGACCCTTAGGATTCATCATTTAAGGTTCTTTGATAGGCCCAAGGCTTGACGAGGAAACTAGACAATGAAAAAAGGGAAAAATTAAAAGTGGCTAGGAGATTGAGAGGAACTTAGAAATCAAGACTTCAAGTTCTTTGGTCCAGGGTCTACCTGAGGAACTCACAAACCAAAGCTTGACAAAGCCATAGAGGCAAAGAGGAAGCAAGAATCGAGGCCCTAGAGGGACCCAAGTTTTGGAATCTAATCCAAACGTTTCAAGTCCACTCATAGGCCCACGTCTTGTTTGAAGAACGATGAACATAGAGAAGACCTCATTGAACAAACTTGAGATATTTTTTTATCAAAGTGATGTCATAGCCTTAATTTTGCACCATGATATAATATGTTTGTGTTTAAATTTTGATGGGAATACTTTAATCACTATGTTGATCTATGAATAAGGTGGTTAATTATGTTAATCATGAGTTACATTTAATATTATGCAAAGATATAAGCTAAGTTTGAATGTTAATTTTATAGTAGATATTAATGTTGTAAATAATGTGATTATATTTCAAGTTTTGGGAAAGGACTAACTACAAATTTGTTGTTATTTCAGTATCATCGAGAAGAAGTATCTAGCCATCTAAGGGTGTTGTACATGAAATTATCCACACACAAATACATAGTTCATATAGTTAGAATTGCATTTGATGTATATATGTTGCCCTATCTAATATTCCTATAGTTTCTTTGTGGTCTCTAAAAAGTTTAATTTTGACCATAACATTTAGTTGTTGTTAGTATACCTACGTGATATAGAGAAGAACCATCAGACATCAAGGGAATACTAGAGTAAAATCTTTTCCTTCCACTTCTCCAAAAAGTGTGATAGGAGAAAAAAGTCAACAAATTAAATAAGCTACTAGAATTTGATCATGAAAGGGACTTTTGAAGAAAATATCCATGCTTCTCAACTTGTATTGAAGAGTAGAATGAGAGAGAGAATGCAAGCTAACAATTGTTATTAATTAATTAATTACTATTATTCATATATTTATTACCAACCAAATATTGTAATTTAGATTTACCATAATTCCCTAAGTTTCAACACCAATACATAAGAATATAATAAAAATGGACATGATATTTGGGAGGTTTGAGATTTAACAATGTTTAGTAATATATAATGCCAAATAAAACTAATTTATGACTAGTTTTCCTAACCTTAAATCGTTTCATCTTATTTACCAAATTATTCATTTGATTGTCCCTACTTGGCAGTGATAAATTTATTATTATGAATTGGCATCATTACAAAAATATATGGTATGTTATCACTACTTGCTATTTGGATTGTTAAGAAGCATGGATTGATAAAATTGGGAAAATGTGTTGAATTCGTTATCATGAGACATTATTTTACCTAGCACTTGGCTTCTTGCACCCTCTTTCTTGCTTATAGTGCATTCCGTAGAACTCGGACTATACAACATTTTTGAAAGGGTGACAAGTGTTTTGGAGGAGGGCAGATAATTAATGTTGTTGTATTGAAAGACATGGGAGTTTATTTAGTGATCAACGTCACATAACAGGTGGGAAGGAATGTGTTGGACATTGCAGAAAATGTCAACTCAGACATAAAAGTGGGGAAAGTAACATTATATGATGTGAAATAACTTGAGGAAGAAGGTTGCGAAGTTGGTGGGGATGTGGGGATGGACAAAGAACAAGAGATAATAATGGAAAGGGGTAGCTCGAAGGGAGGGAAATTAAAAAATAAATTATTGGAAACAATGAGAGAATGTATAAAACATCTGAAGAACTATGGAGCTTGGGGATGGTGATCTCAAACCTGGTAATATACTAATAAGTGAAGCAAAGGAATGTTTTGGCAAATGGTGTTTTTCTTGAAAGTGGTACCATAGAACATGCACACAATGAAAACCACAGTTAGCAACTGGGTGATGAGGAGTTCCCAAAGATTCAGTCCAGTTCTCATTAAGTCAGAATTGGAGGAAACTTTGTTGTTTATTGCCAGGAAATAGGATTGTTGGCGAAAGGTTGGTGTAAAGGTCTAGACGAATATAATTCTATGAGCTCCCAATCCAATTAAGGAGTAGTGTTGTTAGGTATGTAGGCATATCATTTAATTATTTTCTTCTTGTTTGTTTCAATTTTTACACTTAGAAACCTATCTTGAAAATCTTGGAACATTTTACTTGGCGCCATGTATTGTTGTTTTCTTTAAAAGAATACTGAGTACCCAGATTCAAGGATTTCCAGATTATCTCTCCTATCATTAGAAGTGATGTCATTATCTACCATGTAGGTGACCAAGTATAAAATTTTAATGGTGGTCAACCTTAGTTAAAAATCTTGTCTGTTCTTATTCCCATGTCTTTTTATTGCTTTTCATAGCACCCGTGTCAAAATTTCCATCAATTAGTCATCTCTGAGCTTGCAGAGATTTTTGTGAATGATGAGTTTTTAGGCATGGTCTACTGGTTTTAGACAACATTGCATTTAGGAGACCACCTCTGCATCGGCTAGTCTATTATCTTATGATTCCATTGTGAATTATCTTATGAGATCATTTAGGTCAGTGTATATTTGACCTCTGTAATTTTCCAAACAAACAATCTAGGTAGATGTGTATATTCAACTTCCTCATTTTTCTAGAAAATTCTCTCAAACCAGAAATCATTGGTACCTCTCAAAGTTTATGAGTAGGGTAGATTTGTTTTTCTATTGGAGATCCTTATGAATTTGATGATATAAAAAACTAATGCTTTGACTATATATGTTATTATGCCGAAGGCGTTCCCTTTGTGAGGAGAGTGGGTTGACTTGGTGGATCGACAGTCTCCATTGCTGCAGAGGCATGCAAGACGACTGCAACACCTTCAGCCGTTCGATTTCGCCATTTATCGGTTCTGCCTTCGGTCATCATTTTTCACTATTTTTCACCATTTTTTCACTGTAAACCCCCATTTTTGTTATTAGTCGGCTTATCATCATGGAAAGAAGATAGAAATGAATGATTTCATTGCAGTTTTTTGGATACATACAATGAAAAAATTACAAATCCGAGTCATCGATCACTACACAAAATAAATTTTAGGAAGCCCCCTCATAGTCGTCCAATCTGCATTTGATATAGTGAAAAAAAAGAGCAAGTAATGATTTTTCCATGGCTACTGTCTTATAGGCTAATAAGTGTTAGGGTTTTGGCAGAAAAATGAATATAACAAGAACAATAAACTCTATTAATTTAGAATGTTGCTTATCTCATAACCACGAGCCTCCATCTGAGGCACAACCAACCATTCATCTGATAATAAAAATCTCGTGCGTAACAATTCTTATCATATTAAAAGAATGCATTTAATGAGTTATAAATAACAAATCGGTCAAGGAAGATGGAACAACTCATTTCTTGGAACAAAAAGCGGTTACAAAGATTGAAGCGCATGCACCAAGGTACTAGTAATAGATGGAAATGAGGGAAGGGTAAACAAAAAAAATGCTTATATAGGAAATATATCCTCTTGCGCATGATACTCGCAAAACCGTTACCACTAGAGTAGCATTGTGGAGACATATAGACACTAATACGACACACAACTGACTCAACTGGAATGCACGACTACCATGAAATGATTAAAAACTTAAGCAAGACAAAATACAAATTTTAAACCACAATCTAATACCGACAAATCACAAGTAAAGAAAATCATTCCATAATTAATCTGTTCTCAAAAAACACCCCATAAAAGACCCAATACTGATACATTTATATCTCCAACATTAGAAAAATGAGTGTCGAAACCTTCCCCCTATGTGTATAACCAATACCTTACATATATACCCCCATGTTTGCACAAAGCCATTTTCAAATATAGTGCTCCTATAAGCAGATTATTACACCATAGTTACCAACATTAGAGAACTGTAACACAATGGGAATGCCTATTCCAAGAAACAGTTACTCCTATACCGACAGAGCTACATTAAAGAATAAACGATAATCTTTTTGTTAGACCTGAAAAAGAGGTATCTTAAACATTTTAGACATGGAGATGTCTCCGAGATAAACTAGTTTACTATCTCAATAGTCTGCAAAATATAACATGGAATTTGAAAAATGCCCTTCAATACCTGTGAAATATGCATTCACAATAAAATTTGAAGTAAGTATGTTTATCGAAATTCCCAATTTCCTCTCACCAGTGCACGCAATATTATAGTTGTTGCTTTCTTTGCTGTGATTTTCAAACTATCCAAGCTGAAATAATATCGTAGTTGATAACTGTTCCAATTTTTTTGCCGAATTTTCCCTTTTCATCTGTCATTAGAATCCCCACTATGATAATGGATCTGCATAAATCCCTCTTATTAGGCAAAACTTTCCTGCCAATTACATTTGAGAAAATTAATTTATGAAATATGTTTTGTTATATATTTTGCATGTTACTTTAACAATACATAAATATTTGTTAAATAAAAAAAAAAGAACTCTCATTTGTCAAAAATAGAATTATTAATAACGAGTTAAGAAACATGTGGTGCCTATAGTTCCCTTGGTAGGAACTAATAATAAAACAAGAAAGAGATATAATAAAAGATATGTATAATAAAAATTCAAATATTAAGAATTAAGATATATGAAGATATAAAATATATAATAAAACAAAAGAGATGTTTTTGCAAAAGTTAAAAAGGTTAAAAAATTTGATATAATTAAAATAAATAAATAAATGAAGAATTCCATATAGTTGATTCCCATGTTTGACACATGGTTTGAAAAATACATAGAAAATATGGAGGCCTTTTCATATTATATTCAGTACGCATTCAATTAAACCTAATTTGACCAAATTGCTTTACAATTTTCTCTTTCAAAATTTGGTAAATTAATAAATTTTAAATTATTATAATTCTCTTCACTATAGATTTTACACAAAGGTTTGTACTCTTCTATAAAATTTTCATGTAGTTAATTTATGATAAATTTTATTTTATGTGTAAAATGTAAGTATAGTTCAATTTCTAGATGATTTTAATGGGGATAGATTTTGTAAGCATGACGATTTAATAAAATATTTATTTTTAAATATGCAATTATTAAATATACTAGTTTATATATCTCAATATTAATTTATATAATATACTGGAGAGATTATTCAATATTAAATGAGATTATTCAATCAAGGTTAGGTTTAAGGTTACAATTCCTAATCTCCATTAGTGATGTATTGCAAGAATCCGTTATAAAAATTGAACAACTCCCATAGGTTATCCCATTCAAATCCCATTCAAAACTACTAACGCCAGTTTTCAAAAAGTAAATATTAAATTTGTTAATAATTAATTTTAATTTATTTAGGTATTGTTGTTTATTTTATAATATATTTGTTATATGTTAATAAATTTATTCTATATGTTTATGATTTATATGATATTATTTTATATAAATATTGATTATATTTTATTTTATATAAATTTTTCTAATAAATATGTATGCTTTCATAATAAGTAAATAATTTTATTAATTTTTTCATACTTTTTTAATTATTTATGCAAAATCATTTAAAATATTTAATGAATTTTACTTTTTTGAGAAAATGGAAAATATTGAAAAAAACTGATCTTTGGGATGGCGTTTGCGTGCTCTGCAAGCCAAGCTAGGGCGACTGCACCTAGCCTGCTCTCTCAGGTGTGTTGCCCGCTTGTGGGGGTTTTGAATATCAATGTGGGTAGGTTTTTTCTTTCTTGAGGCCTTCAAGTACTGCTTGGGTGGTCAGGGTGAAGGAATGGATCCTGCCCTTGGGGTCTTTTCTTTTTTCCATTTCTTGCTAAAGTGTCCTGGGGGTTTGCATGCCTGCTGGGGATCTTGTTTTTTGCTATGCCGGGTGGGGAAACATCTGGGGTTAGCCCCAAATTGGATTTCCATTCAGCATTTGGTTCGAAGCCTTCGGCGCATGGAGTGAATGTTTTTGATAATACGCTGTTTTCTTCAGAGATGGAGATGAATGATCTAGGATCGGTTAATGGTTCCCGAATTACGAAGATTAATGGGTGTTTGGAAAGATGCAAAGAGCGACCGAGGCTGATTATCCCGATGGAAATGCTTGCAGATGATATTGAATACTATTCAAGGCACTCTTTTTATTGCAAGTTCATGGGCTTGAGAGTCTCGCTGCATTTTTTGGAATCCTGGGCTCAACGGACTTGGATGCCGGAGGGGGAGATGGAGATTCGGCTCCTTGCGAACAACTTTTTTATGGTCTCTTTTGATTGCGCTTACAGATCGAATAAGGTCTTTAGGGTATTCTCATTTTTATAAATCCAGTGGGTTTGTTTATCGCTTTATGGTGATACCGAGTTTCAACCCGATCGGAAAGGGCGTCAATGATTCCCAGTTTAAATTGCCGCCGGTTTCCAGCTTGAGTGTTGGCGATGACGGTTAATGGTGGTCGGTCGTCTGCAAACCTATTACCCTCATACAGACGATAAAAGGTAATGACTTTTGCTCGTATCTGCGTAGAAATTGATTTAAGCAAGCCACTGCCAGATTCTGTTGAAGTGAGTGCTGGATCATATACTTGGGTTCAACAGCTAGATTATGAAACCCTACCTTTCCGGTGTCGTCTTTGTCATGAATATGGTCACTTGCAGCGTAGGTGCCCTAGGGCTAAGCCTGTGGTGCCCCAACCTTCTCAGCCTTCTCGTAATCCTCCTAGGACTGATAATGGTAAGGAGCCTATTCCGGGTGATGGTAATGGAGATGATGGTTATGTCCCTGTTAAGGCTCGCAATAGGAATCGGGGCCAGAAGCGGACCTTGAGGGAGAGGCAGGATGATGAAACTTTTAATAGGTTTGAGGTGCTGGATGATCTCAGCCAGGAGGAAGTGAATCCAGGGTTGTTGAACTTGGATCAGGGAACTTTGGGTACAGGACAGGATGGGCCACCATTGGAGGCCATGCAGGTTGTGCAGGAGATTGGGGTTGGGCAGATGGATACAGATCAACAATTGATTGTCCAGACTGAACAAGAATCTTCTATTGGAGCTTCGAAGAGTGGTGGAGGTGGTTCCCCATTGCCCCTGAAAGGAGGCAAGGATGTGGGGAAGAGCTCTTTGGCCTCCTCTCATTTCGGTATTCAGCAAAATGAATTGAAGAAAGGGGTTGGTGATAGGACTTCCAAGCTAGGAAGGAAAAAGGATATGGAGAAGATTAAATTAACTGGGGAAACTTTGGTGGAGCCAGGGTCAGTCGAGACTCTGGATTCACATTTTTCATGCCCCCAGAAATGATTGTTCTCTCATGGAATGTAAGGGGCTTGAACAGTGGCCCTCAACAAAAAGATGTTCGTGATTTGGTTAGGAATCATTCTCCGGATGTTCTTTTTCTTTAGGAGACTAAATTATCTGTAGATAATATGTTGGCCATGGCTCCTAAGTTGTGGAAATATGGTGAATGCCAGTGTGTGGGGGCTCTTGGTGCTTTCGGAGGGGTGGCTTGCTTTTGGAACTCTCAGAAGATTTTCCCTCTCTGGTGGATGTCCTCTAGATCCTCTATATCCCTAGTCGCCTCTTGGGTGTATGAGAGACCGCAGAGGCCTCCTCTAATGTGCGCCCTGCTGAGCCAAACAACTTCAATGGTCCATTTTCGCTTTGTTCAGCTTAGCCTCCTTACCATCCGTGGGTTGGTACATGGTCTTAATGCCATGGAATTGTCCGAGAAAGAGAATTCTAGGTTGAGCCTTCCCGTCCGTTATTCGTAGATGTACTTGGAATTAAATCTTATTGACGTTCTAATGAGTAATGGTCACGCTTCACTTGAAATAATAGGAGAATGGTGAGAGCTGTTACCGAGAGGCTAGACTTTTCTGGTTTCCTCGTTATTGGGTTGGAAACTTATGGTCCACCTGACCAAATTCTGATTGAGAGGGTTCCGATCATTGGCCTATTAAGCTAGTACATTATCTTCAGACGGGGCCTCATTCTCTCATTCAAGTTCCAACTATGTGGGAGTTACGTGAACCCACTTCTTCATGATTATGGGCCGAGTGGTATGATCAGACCAACTTTGAATGCAATGTACAGCCCTCCAAGCCTAAAATTTTGTCAAACACGCCTTAAAAGGTAATAACCATCGGCGTTTTGCAATATCTTTCATGCTACAGCTTACGTGAGGAGTTAACACATGCTGATTCATGAGAATGGGGCCTCTGAGGATCTTCTAAGGGAGGAGGCTAAGACTTTGAAAGTGGTTGAGGAATTTGAATTGCTGGAAGAAATCTATTGGAAGCAAAAGGCCCGGGTTGAATGGTTACAGGAAGGTGATAAAACACCGCCTTCTTCTTCAATTCTGTGAAGGATAGGAGGCATGGTAATTCCATTCCTTTTCTGGTGAATGATAGGGGTGAACATCTTGCCTCGTTTCAAGAAATCTCTGCTGAGGCATCTCAGTATTTTGCTACTTTATTTAGGGAGGATTCACAAGGGGGCTCTGTTGAGGAAGCACAGGTTCTTTCTTGTATTCCTCAGTTGGTCTCCAGGGAGGCGAATGAGTATTTGATGACAGATATCTCTCTTGATGAGCTGGAGGGGATTGTGTTTCAGATGAAGAAGGGTAAAGCTCCTGGTCCTGATGGTTTCCCGATTGAATTTTTTCAGGAATTCTGGGATATCATAAAGTTGGATCTTCTGGCTATTGTCCTTGAGTCCCAAAGGAATAAACAGATGCTTCGTGCTCTAAACTCCACCTTCCTTGCTCATACCCATGTGAAGGGGCTATAGGGTTATCTCAGCTCCCTATCTCTTGCAATGTGGCTGGCAAAATCATCCTTCAAAGCATACGAGAGACTGAAGAAGTGGCTTAAAGTGTTGATTTCGGAGCAACAGAGTGGATTTGTGGCAGGTCGGCAGATTCTTGATGGGGTTGTCATTGCTACGGAGACCATCCACTCCATGGACAACTCCCATGAGAAGGCTATGTTCATTAAGCTGGATATGGCTAAGGCTTATGACAGGGTTAGATGGTCTTTTTTGCAGAAGATCCTTGTTGCTTTTGGTTTTGGTGAGGAGTGGATCCAATGGGTCATGAGCTGTGTCACATCTGTTTCCTTCTCAGTTTTGATAAATGGAGATCATTCTGAACTTTTTGGTGCCTCTAGGGGTTTGCGCCAAGGGGATCCTCTTTCTTCGTATCTTTTTCTACTTCTTGTGGAAGGCCTTGGTCGTTTGTTGAAAAGAAGGGTGGAGCTTGGCATCATTCAAGGTTGGCGATGGGGTGGAGACTTGCCTCCGCAATCTCATTTGCAGTTTGTTGATGATACTGCCCTGATGGGGATGGCTACTGTTAGGGAAGCTACTAACTTGAGGCAGGTGTTGGACATATATCTTGTTGCTTCAGGACAATTGATTAATGAGGAGAAGTCTTCCATATTCTTCTTCAACACGCCGAGCCCCATACAGAGAAGAATTGCTAATATCTTAAGGTTTCAGATAGGGGTTCTCCCTTTGACTTATCTGGGTTTCCCAATTTCTGTTCGCCATCTTCCCAAGGGTTCTTGGTAGAATATTATTGATAAGCTCCATGCAAAAGTTAATCATTGGACCCACAGATGGTTGTCTTTTGCGGGGCGGGTTCAGCTTCTCAAGTCGGTGGTGCAGGCTCTCCCTACCTACAGATGTATGCTTCAGGTGGCTCCGATGGGTTTTCTAAGGGAGTTGGATTCTCTTGAAAGGCAGTTCTTATGGGCGGGAAGTTTGGCTTCTTCCAAGTGGAGCCTGGTTAGGTGGGATGTTGTGTGCAGCCCAAAGCAATTTGGTGGTCTTGGTCTTCGACAGTCTGCGTTATCTAGAGTGGCTGTGGCTGCTAAGCTATTTTGGAGATGGTGTGTGGAACAGGATCAGCCGTGGGCCAGGATATTATCTCATAAGTATTTCTCGGGGATTCCACGGCAGGATCTTCCTCGTTACCCTCTTGAGGGGAAAGGTTCAGTGATTTGGAATACTCTTCAGAAGGGTGCAAAGCTTATTAAGGAAGGTTTATTTTGGATCTGTAGATGTGGAACTGAGGCTCTCTTCTGGTCGGATTCTTGGGATGGATTCCCTCCACTTACTTCTCAGTTCCCCAATCTACTTCCTTTGTGCCAAAGATTTCTCGAGGCTGGCTGGGCTAGGGTGAGTGACTTCAAGTCTGTTGCTTTGGTCACTGAGGTTGTCAAAGGATCCCGAGAGTGGGGGCGATTTGGGACTTCTAAGTGGAAGAAAGTACCAGCCTACAAGATTCTTTCATATAGAGTTATTCTCGAAGAAGATATTCTGCTTGGACCCAATCCTATGGGTTTATCATACTTCGGGTTATCAAAAGGCTAACGGGGTTAACCGCGTAGGTTCATTGGTAAAAGTGTGTGGAATAAACTCTGGCCTAAATGCAATCAGCTTTGTTTGACTGGCTGAATAGGTGTTTGACCCTGGATAAATATCTGTAAACGATTCTAAGGACCCTTAATTTGTGTTTTGTGTGTGGGGAGCTAAGAGGTATCTCTTATTTGTTCTTCTGCCCTTTGTTGTGCAAACAGTATTGGTGGTGGAGGTGGAAGCTCTCATTCATGTACTTTTCGGTTGAATTCGGGATAATATGGAAGACCTCCTTCATGGCTTCCCTTTTGCAGAGTTTATTAGGTCCTACCTTCATATTTGGTTGTTTTAACCGTATAATTTTTCGTGGACTGGCCAGGGTCGGTGTTTGGATGCGATGCTTGGAAATGGCAGAGTCTGTTTTAGCTAAATGTGATGTGGTTTTCCCCTTGGAGAGAGGTGATGCTGAGTTGGTGGCCAAACTAGGTCTTCAAGAAATTCATTCATCTTTTGTCAGTTCTAGGACCTGTAGGCATGGGAAAAAGAGGGTCCAACGGGTTGGGGTGTGTTTCCTCCCACGGATTTTTAAAGATCAACATCAAGGGTCAAGGGGTGTCCTAGGCCCCATTGAATTGTACAAGGTGACCCAAATTGTTCGGTGATTTTATTCTATACATGAGGGGGTGAAGACTGTTAACTTCATGGAGGGTCTAGTAATTCTTCATGCTATGGAGAGGGCCCTTGCTTTGGGATGGAGAAAGGTTATATGTGAAGCTGATTCACAGATTTTGATTAATCTCTTGAATGAGCGAAAGATATCTGATATAAATTGGCAGTTGGCTTCGGTGGTTCAACGGATTCTTCAAGTTAGTTCTCGGATGGAGGAGGCATCCTTTGTTCACATCCCAAGGGAGTGGAATCGCGCTGCTGACTGCTTGGCCAAATGGACCTCTGAGCAAGATAGTGGTTGGAAGGTTGAGGATTGGGATCAAGTTAACCCTGAGCTGCATCTGGATTTAGATCGGTTCTTGGAAGAGGATAGGAGGATACATGGGGATAGTTGATTTTGTTTTATGTTGTGGGGTTTTCGCCTTGTTTTCTGGGATTGGGTCCCGTGGTTATTATTGTAATGCTCTTTTCTGATTTCTAATAAAGTTTTTACCCCTTTGTTTTTAAAAGAAAATGGAAAATATAAAAAATATATTTAAATTTGTCACTTTATCTTAAATAGTTTTGCATAAATAATTTAAAAAATATTCAAATATAAAAACTTAACCCATATAAAATTATACATGAAATAATAATAATAAGATCTTTAACAATAAAAATATTAAAAATGTATTGAAATTTATCTTCTTTCAAAATATTTATCTTAAATAATTTTGCATAAATAATTTAAAATGAAATTTTCTAAAAAGTGAAAAATATAAAAAATTTAGAAAAAATAAATAAATTTACCTTCCTTCTATATATTTATCTTATAATATAAATTTTAACAATAATTATTAAACAATCAATATATCTTCCTCCTAAACATTTATCTGAACAAATAAAATGAATCAATATTAACTAGAATAATGAATTAATAAATATTTATCTTAAATAGTTGATTTCAAATATCAAGTTATTTAAAACATAGTTATTATTTTATTATAAATTAATAGTTTCTATCTTTAATTTTTTCATAATTTTTGCATCTTGAGAAGTGGCAAAAAAAAGTCAATAAAATTGCAAAATAAAAATGAGTTATATGAATGATATTGCAATTATTATAAATTAACATTTTTAATTTTAACTTTGTCATAATTTTTGCATCTCGAATGTATAAATATTAGTTGAGAAGTGGCAAAAAAAAAAAGCCAATAAAATTGCAAAATAAAAATGAGTTATAGAAATATATTTATGAATGATATTGTAATTATTATAAATTAACATTTCTAACTTTAACTTTGCCATAATTTTTGCATCTCGAATGTGCAAATATTAGTTGAGAAGTGGCGAAAAAAATGCCTCTAAAAAAGCCAATGAAATTGCAAAATAAAAATATTATACTCAATTCCGCATAATCTGCCCTGCCTAAAATTTTTTAGCCAATAATATTCAAGAAAAATAATTTTGAAAATTAGAAAAGTTAAAAAACATGCATTTAACTTTAGAAAAAACTTCAAATATAATGTATAAAAGAAAATAATTAATTTTAATTGGTTGAAGTTCAAAACATTAATAAGTAGTTAGGATCTCGCCGTGCCTATAGTTCCTTTGGAGGAACTAATAAATAAAAATGGTTCTTAAAGTGAGAAATAAAATAGATATATTTATATTAAAAATTAATGATTTTATTTTTCAAAGGCTATTAGAATATGATTTAATTTATTTTCAATTAAAGAGTTATTTTTAATTATTCAGAATTATTAAAATATATTACTTTATTTACATCATTTATTTACTTAAAACTATTTTAAGATATTTTACTTGCTATTTATTATTGCTATTGGATTATTGAATAAAAATATAAATTAAAAAAAAAATTGAATAGATGGAAAGGAAATCAAAATAACTTTTAGATAAATAAAAAAAGTAATTATTAAATAGATATGAACTATAATAAAATATTAAATAACATAACTTTTAAGTAAAGACCTTACTACTTTAATTTACATGTTAATTCACATAATAGTTGAGTTAAATTCATTTTACAATTTAGTAATCTAAATTAGTGTGGGAAGTAAATAGATTAGTAAAGGAAAATGAAGTATTTTGGAAACTGTGATAATGGAGTAGGAAAATCGCAACTATGATAATGGAGCAGGAAAATCGCCCTTATTGCTCAAAAGTTTTGAGCCAATTACATTTCAAAAATTAATTTTAGATATTTGTTTTGTTAAATATTTTGCATATTTACTTTAGAGTTATTCAAATATTTGTGAAGTAGAAAATAAGTATGAATTATCATTGGTTTAAATGAAAGTTATTAATAACTTGTTAAAAAACATGATTGATTGCCCACAAAGTTCTAAAAAAGTACAAAGAAAAGTTTCATATATCACATTCTAAGAAATGTATATAAATCACAAACATGCATTTTGAGTTTCCAATATTCAGTCTATAACTAGGGGAGAGGACCCAGTAGTTGTGCACCTAACTTCGCGTTCCTCAAAATCCTACTTGGAAATTTCAAATCACTCCAATTTTTTTACAGCAGCTTACTTGGCAAGTCCCCTGCTTATAACAAAAGTTTCGGGGCCACATCATCAAATATGATGCCACATCAGCATGCTTTTTGTCAAGGTGTCAAAAAGGGCACCGTCTAGACCCCTTACCAATACTTGTGCATTCACATCACCAGTAGTTGAGCGCTGATGTGGCATCACGTGATTGGTTGCTTTTTAGATCAAAAGAATACATTTTGTTTAATTATGGGTAGTAAAGTCACAACTATTGGCATTATATAAACAACTATTGACATTATATAAACAACTATTGGGCATTATATTAACAAAAACATTCTCAACTATTGAAACATGCTCAACTAGTGGGTCCTCTCCCCTAGAGGGCGTTGCCGCCTTTACGCTAGAGGCCTTCAAACAGCCGCATTGAAAGCCAAACGTGTCAAATCATAAATTCATCCGTACAGGCGCGCCAAAACCTCAACATGTTAAAAACCTAAATTTATAGAAGACGGCAATAACCCTTGGTGTTTGAATAGGCTAACTGCAAAATTGCGGTCAATTGATGTAAATTTTTGTGTCTGAAAAAACCCGCTTAAACCATGCTTTTTTCTAGAAATGCAAACGGTAATAAAAATGTAGATACAGTACCTTTCGATAGAGTACTCATCTGTAACAAACATGAAAAATTCAGATACGTTCCCATTGATAAATCATCACGCAATTCACAGCATTGTAAATCGTCAGGTAAGAATTTTTTCAAAATTTAAATAAGTTTTTATATATCTTTACATAAAGGTATGCACGTAACTCGATTTGTGTTTTAAATTTGAGATTATTTTCTGCAAAACGACCTAGATTCAGCAGCATTTGGATTCTAATGAATTTTACAGACAAATTTCAGTCAAAGATCTTCTGAAAGTAGGTTAAATTTAAGACCTCCAGTCACATTTATTTATTTTACCTCGAGTTATATATAAACTCGATAGATATTTGGAAGTCTCTGGCAATGCCATGTATCTAAATAATTCCAAGCCTTATCTACTATAGCCTTTCTGAGGTTTATATAATCTTTTATAGACATTCTTTCGTTTAGCTTTACAGGAAGTAGGTTAAATTGACAGTCTCAAGGAAAATGTGTTTATATTTCGTCTTGAGTGAAATTTCATTTTGTTAAACAATTGGAAACCTAGGGTTATGCATAGAAATTTTAAGGTTTATATGATTTTTAACCAACATTTTAAAGCTTAGCATTACATAATAGGTTAAATTGATGGCCTCAAGGTACATTTATTTATTTTTTAATCTTGAGTAAGAGTTATATTTGTTAAATAATCCGAAGGCTGTGTAGTGTTTCTTAGCTAATATAATTTTTTACCGACATTTTTCAATTTAGCTTTACACAACAGGTTAAACTGACGGCCTCAAAGCACATGCATTTATTTTTTATCTTGAGTGATATGCAAATTTTAATAATTTTAAGTGTTTGTTATGTATAATATTTTCAAGTTTTATAAACTTGTAGACATTTTTCAGATTAGCTTTGCATGATAGGTTAAACTGATGACTTAAAGGCATGTTCGTTTATTTTTTTGTCTCAGTTGATATCTATTTTTTTAATAATTTCTAGGCTCAGCTATATTTTGCATTTCTGGGGTTTATATGAATTTTCCAGAGACATTTTTCAGTTTAGCTTCATAGGAAGCAGGTTAGATTGACAGCCTCAACACACATATTTATATATTATCTTGAGGGATATCTATATTTGTTTAATAATTTAGAAGCTTTAGTTATGCACAACATTTTTTTAAGGTTTATATGACTATCTATTACAGACATTTTTCATTTTTCAGTTTGCTGGTACGGCAATTTTTTTTCTTTGGGTTTCATAAAATATAAAAACAGTAATACTCATAATTGCTAATAAACAAAATATTTAAGTACCTAACAATATGAAAAAGAGAAGACTTATAAATTCATAATTAGTTACTCGTCAAATGTCAATACACAATGAAAATTACAATCAATATTCAATAGTCTTCATATTGCATTTCATCACAAGCATCAAAGTCAATATTTGGTTGAATTTCATTTGAACCACAATGTCACTGTTGGCCCCACGGTTGCCGTTGCACCAAAAGATTAACCTGTTAATGCCCGACACAACTGTCAGAGTTAACAGATCCATGGGAGGCAGCTAGTCCATGGCACGAATCCCGAGGGGAGTGCTGACCATCTGCCAACAATCTCCTCCTCAGCATTACCCAAGGGGATTTGAACCTGAAACCTTTGGCTCTGATACCAATTATTGGCCCCATGGTTGCCGTTGCACCAAAAGATCGACCTGTTAATGCCCAATACAACTATTAGAGTTAATGGATCTACGGGAGGCGGTTAGTCCATGTCATGAATCCTGAGGGGAGCACTGACCATCTGCCAACAGTCACTTCCACTAGCCATGCCATATGTAGAAGTTGCCTTATATAAAGAGGTTTTTGGCAAGTTGTGTTACAATAATGTACATGTTAGCACACTCAAGAGTTAGATCCCAATTCTTCTCGCATTTAATTGTAATCAGGTTTCTTATGTGACAAGAGATCCCAATAATTAGTGGGGGTCTTGGAGTGGAGACCCCAATGGAGTTGAGGGGTGGTGCCCATCGTGGGGGTTGGGGGGTAATGCCTCCAGTGGGGTTGAAGGGCAAAGCCCCTGCCAGCAAGCCCAAATTAAGGCCTTTGAAACCTCACAAACCTTCATGGTACATGCCATTTTCACAATTTTATTACTTGAGGGAAAAATAAGGTATTTGACACCTTTTTTGTTTATAAAAGTAAAATAATGTTTTTAAAAAATGATTTTTTAAATTCTTTGGGTGGCCCTTGGATACCACAAGGTTCACCTTGGGATTGGTACTTGGATCAGTTTGGTACAAGATTGAGCTTTGAGGGGGGGGCATACCCAGCAACATAGGTTTGGCTTTATAGGAAGGAAGTAGGTTAATTTGACTGCATATATATATATTTGACCTTGACAAATATTTGAATTTTTTTAATAAATTGAAGTTTCAGTTAAGTATGTTAAATTGACAGCATTGATGCAACTGTATTTTTCGTTTTAAGTGAAATTTAAATTTGATAAATATTCAAAACACCTAACCAATAATATCATTTTTTAGGTTTACATGACTTGACCAAATATTTGTAGTTTAGCTTTACAAAAAGTAGGTTAAATGGATGACCTCAACATATTTATTTCTTTATTTTTCTGTGCTAAATAATTTGAAGTTAAAGCATGGCATTGCTGAAATTACATGAATTATACAGAGTACAAACAACTTTTAGCTTAACTTTCCAGAAAGCAGGTTAAACTGATGGCTTTGAGTCACATGTGGTTTCCATTTTCACTTTTGAGTGAAATTTAAACTTGAGTAATATGTGTAAGATGGCCACTTATTGCATGTTTTGAGATTTACATGAATTTTTATTTACAGTTTTTAGTTTACCTTTACAAAAAGTAGATGAAATTGTTGACATCAAGGTACATGAATTATTCATTGCGAGTAGTATTTATTTAATTAGTTTGAAGTCTTATTTAAATACGTGATTTGAAGGTTTGCATGGATTTTTATGGAAAATTTTGTTTACTTTTACTGAAAGTAGATTATATTTATGATTTCAAGGTACACAGAATTCATCTAAATGTATATGTTTAAATTTATTAAATTCTTTCAAGCCTCAGCTAATTATAGCATTTTTTTTGTATTCATTATAGTTTACAAAAGTGATCACAATGATCAAGATTTACATTTTGTTTACATTGGTGTCATCATATAATTGGAGCAGATTCTAACTGATGGTATATACCCCACAGAGCTTCTGTTTACTATCCTGATTTCTTTGTTGTTTTTGTTACAAAAAGGATCATATACAAATACCTCTTCTCATCTGCAAAAAGGATCATATACATCATGGAATACATAATCAGAGCTGTTGTATTAATATTGTTAGTCTCTTTTTTCTTTTGCTGCATTCTTTGCTTGGCTTTGCTGGTGTTTCTTTCCTCCCTCATGAAGTCACCCAGGTCTGGCTTGCTGATTCCTTTGTAGTACAGCCATTGGCTCGCATATGCTACCTCCTGTTTAGTTATTTTGACTTTGCCACTCTCCATCAGTTTTTTGAACTTCTCTTTAGCCACTTGAACTGTGATAGATACCTGCATGTAAACATTATGAATGGTGGGTCTTCTATAAGACTCATAAGAGCTCTCCTAATGCCTTGGTATTTCTCATCATTCCTAGCTTTCCAAATACACCATAAAATTTCTTTAGAAAAGATTAGCCAGAAAAGATTATTAAGTTTCTCTATTCCTTCTATTTTTCCCATTAAATTTTCTTTTTTCTTTTATCTTTCAAATCTCCCCATCCCACTGAATCTATTTGAAATAAGCTCTAAATTTCTTTTGCAAAAAAAGGTCAAAGAAGATATGATTAACAGCTATGTTACCGGATTCGCCTATATAGGCCCCGGGTTCGGTTCGGGTCCGGAATTCGGGTCCGGTCCGCCCGAATTCGCCTGTGGGTCCGAAAATGGGCCTGTGGGTTCGGCCAGGGTTTGGACCCCTGACTGTGGATCCGGCCAGGGTTCGAAAATTTCGAACCCGGTTCGAACCTGGGCAGAATTTCACGCCCAGCGCGATTTTTAACACGTTTTTTGAATTTTTTAATATTTTTTTGACTTTTTTTTTGACTTTTAAATAGTTTTTTATTCTTTCTAACCCTAATACTTGCCTCAAAAACATGAAATAGGTAAAGTGAAACTCATTTTACCAATTTGTGAATGAGAAAAAAGGATTTTTTGCCTCCATTGCTGAACTTACTCTTTTGCTTGCACAAGCTGGAATAGACTTGAAGGCTGATCGTAGATTGTTCAAAGTTGATTGTTGTCCTATTCCTAAGCACTTGCAAGTGTCTATTCATTGCTAAGAAGATCGTAGAGCAAGATTTCTTCAAAAGAGGTAGGTTCTTTGAAGTTTTTGATTATTTTTTTTACATTTTTTTTCACAAGTGAACTTCAATTCTTTTGTTTTGTTTTTTAGTTATTGTTTTGTTTTACTTTTCATTCCTCTAAATGTCTATAACACATGTTCAATTTTTTCATTTTTTTGAAATTAATTAAGTCTTTTACTTTCAAATTCAATGAATCAATACCAAAATTTCAATATGTTGTGCCTTAGGTATTCACTATTCCGTATTACAATGGCAACCGGTACCTCCTCAGGCTCAATCCAATCTCGTTTCAAAATAAACCCAACCTCTCCCCTTTGGAAATATGTAGAAATGGTTCGGCAACTTCCAGGTGGTGGAGGATATATTTGGATTTGTAGTCATTGCAATGTTCAATATTCGAGCTCATACAGTCGAGTAAAAGGGCATTTGTGCGGGATCCCTGAAACAGGCATCAAGAATTGTCCAGGTGAAGACAACGAAGGCATTCCAAAAGATATAGTGTTGAAATATATTGCTGAACAAGAAAAGGCAGACCAAAAAACAACCAGTGGTAAAACAAGCCATCCTTTGAAGAAAGGATCTCGATCCATGAAACCCCCTACACCACCTTCTTATTATCCACCTATAGAAAGCCATCCATTTATGGACATCCCTCAAGAGCAAACCATGCCCTCTTCAAATAAAAGATCTAAGGGACCGTTGGAAGCTTCATTTCAAAATGAGGCAAGAGAGATTGCTGATCAAGACATAGCAAGATGTGTCTATGCCAATGGATTGGCATTCAATGTTGTTCGTTCACCATATTGGCAAAAAATGGTGAAATCTATTAATGAGGCTCCAAAGGGGTATAAGGGCCTAGGTTTTGAGAAGGTGCGTTGCACCTTATTGGAGAAAGAGGTGAAACATGTAGTACTCTTTGAAGCCATATGGGATCTTCGTGGATCAAAACAAGGGACCATAGTTTCTGATGGATGGAAAGATGAACCACCATTGATCAATGTTATTGACTGTCCCCTAAAGGGGCAATGTTTTTGAGAGCAGTGGATTGTGAAGGACAAGTGAAAGATGGTCCATTTATTGCTGACATCCTTTGCCAAGCTATTGAAGAAGTGGGCCATCAAAATGTTGTGCAAGTTGTAACCGACAATGCCAAAAATTGTAGGGCTGCTGGGTTATTGGTTGAGGAGAAGTATCCACACATTTTTTGGACACCTTGTGTACCAATCTAATCTACAAAAAATTGGATCCAAAATTGAATGGATCAAACAGGTGTATGCGGAGGGCGAAGACATCCAAATGTTTGTCACCAACCACCATATGACGCAAGGAATGTTTAGACAATTCTAAATTGGAGTTGTTGAAGGTAAAATATTTTTAAAATTTTTGAATTTTCTTTTAATTTTAATTTTTAAATTTTGATTGTATATTTAAATTATATTTTAATTTTAATTTGATTTTCAACAAAGGTCGAGACCCGTTTTGCCTCCAACACAATTGTGTTGAGATGACTTATAAAGGTTCGTGAGGCACTATGTGCCATGGTAATCAGCCCTAATTGGGTTGTATGGAGGCAATCTAGCAATGAAAGGGCAAATAGGATCAAGCAAAGGGTCCTAGATGATGGTTGGTGGGATCGTGTTGAGTATCTCGTCAGTTTCACCGAGCCCATACTGAGCATGATCCGTTACACTGACTTGGATAGACCTTGTTTGGGCGAAGTATATGATGGTATTGACTCAATGATTGAGAAGATGAGATCCATCATCAATGCAAAAGAGGAAGATCCTGAAGAAAAATTCTTCAAAGAGCTACAGGAAATCATGGTTGATAGATGGAACAAAATGACCACTCCCTTGCATCTTCTCGCTTTTGCATTGAGTCCCAAATATTATAGCCTTGAGATACTTTCTAACAAGAGTTCTTGCGATACCAAGTGTACAAGGCAGCAATTCGTAGAATCTTCAGTGATCGTGACCAACGTGATCGAGTGAGGGTTGAGTTTATGGCTTTTGCATGCTCTGGGAGTGTTGATCAGAATATGGATGCTCGAGACAAAGTGTAGGGTGGCTGCTCATAGTTGGTGGTACTTCCATGGGCAAGAATACATGCACCTCCAACCTATTGCAATAAAAGTTTTATCCCAAGTAAGTTTTATAATTTATATTTGTAATTTTAATTTTAAATTTTAATTAATAATTTTGTTTAGTTAATTTTTGTAACTCTTAACTATTTATTAATTTAATTTGGTCTTAATAGGTTGCTAGTTCATCCTCTTCTGAGAGGAATTGGAGCACATACTCCTTCATCCACTCAATAAAACGCAATAGGCTACATTCAAAAAAGGCTGAGGACTTGGTGTATGTGCATTCAAACTTGCGCCTCCTTACACACAAACATAGTTCTTACAAAGAAGGAGACACAAGGAGGTGGGATATTGAGCCAGAGCAGCTTGACTTGGATGCTTCCACAAGTCACTTAGCTGCACTTGATATTGATGATGACTATCAGCCTGAAGCAGCTACTACTGAGCATGAGAGCGGTACTGTTAGTGCTAGTGGCAGTGCTTGTGCGAGTGCCACTAATGCTATTTGTGGTTCTACACAAAATTTAGCATCTAATGATGCTGATGATGCTGCTTTTTTTGATGACCCATATGATTCAGATTGATCAATGATCAATAATTAATAATTATTAATGGCTGATTGTAAACTTTAATTTATAATTCTATATCATGACATTTGACTTTTGAGTATAAAGTGGTGGTGTATTTTTGCTATGTTATTTGACTATTAATATGGTGGTGTATTCTGAACTTAATTACTGCTGCAAATATGTATATATTTCTGATTTTTATATGTTTTTGTATTACCGAACCCAAAACGAACCCAAACCCAAAAAAAAAATCCCGAACCGGCGAACCGGGTTCTCGAACCCGAACCCGAACCCAAAACCGAACCGGTAACTTAGATTAACAGTTTCAGATTTTTTACAGATATCACAAACATTCGGGTTGTTTTAAGAGTCTATATTTGGCAGTCTCTGCAAGATCAATAGCCATCTGAAACCTACTTTTTTGGGTTCCAAGACATTGTTCCAAATATGACAAAACCTACTTTATCCCATTGTTTATGGGTAAGATCCATGTTCCACCCTTTGTTTATGTACTCAGATAGGTCTGGGGGATCTGCTAGCATCTTATAGATCTCTTTTTCTTTTAGCCTTGCAAAGCTGTTATCTTTCAGCCACTCAAATTCCTGCAAGTCATCATTATCAGAAGATTTGTTAGTTTTCATTATCAGATTTTGTTTTTTAATCAGGTCATAGGTTCTTTTCTGAGTTTGAGGGATATCGAACTCATGTCTGAGTGAATCCCACTCTTTTAAATGGTCATCTTTCATTATGCTTTGGAAGTGAGAGATTCCATTTCTATCCAAGCCTTTGCAGAGCACCCTTGTAGAAGTGCCAGGGGCTTATTTTTGTGGAAAGTATTCCACCAAACGGATCTCAAATGGTATACTTTGTTTAGGTCCTCCTCTATTTGGCATTTATTTAGGATAGCATCTTTGCATATTTTCCAAGCTTTCCAAATGCTCTTTAATATATTGGAACCAGCCAGGGACACTGGGAATTTACCAAAGACTAGGTCACAGAGAAGCATGTTCTTCCAATATTTGTCTTGTTTTGGAACAGCTCTTTGTAATGTCCCACCCTGATGTGGATTTGGACTTTGCAATTTTTGCTCAGATTATTCCAGTTTGACATATGGGGCATTTTGTCAAACAATTACTTGACTGTTGTTCTAAACTTTATTTTATTACTTCCACTGTAGTGATGGTTAATTTGTATTCAGTTTGCATAGCATGGTTTTATCACAATCTCCCATAAGCATATAACAAATTTTTTAAAGAGCTTGGAATACAAACATGAACATTACCATTCACTTCAAGTGACAGAATAACAAACAGTTTGCACTTGGACAATTTAACAGTCTGCTGCAAATATAACAGAGTTGCAGTTTTGAATAAATGCAAATGTCTAACCTTGACGACTAGCAGGTCTAATCCTTATGGAGACTCCTTGATGCCACTCAGATCGAACTGGCTTAATATGAGCTTGTAGTGACCTCGAAATTCCTCTATCACTTCAGTTTGCTGTTACTGTATCCAGCACATCAACCATAAACCAAACGCCCAGCAATAGGATAGGCCCACGTCCCAACTAAACTGGTCTTCTATATGGTTTGACCAGCATTTAACCAATCGCCTCTTTCTTTTACCCTTCAAAGAGTCCATGCCATCCCTAGGAGTCTTCTTATGGGGTATGGCTATATATTAGTGGGCTGTTGTTTCATTACAAAGGCTGTAAATGAATAAGGCTATTTGGGCCCCATTTTATGTATGCAAGAGCTCCTTCCAAATGCCTCCCCAAAACAAATATAATTTCTAGTGCCTCAAATTAATATTGCTTAGCATTCGATCAGCTGGGAATTGAATCAAATATGCCTATGAATTAGAATAGTTTTCACCTTTAATATCCTCTTGTAGCAAACCCCAATGTTTGACTTTGAGATTTTCTTTGTGGAGACTTCACAATTTCTCAAACGAACAATCGATCAAACAATCTTTGAAGCACAAGCACAACCCCTAAAATGGAGTTAATTCGCAAGCAGCCTTGAGAGATCTTTTACTCCTATAGCATGTTGTTCCTCGTGAGGGTTTTCGTTCTCAATGAAGTTGAGATTTTCAAACTCTCCAGTTCAACCTGCAAAAACCCTTATCAAATTTCTTCCAAAACATGAATGTGCAAATGAGCTCACAAAAGGGCTTTTATATTTCCCTCCAATTCCCACGCCCAAGTTGGCAATTTAAAATTATTTCATTTAATTTATTTCCCGCCTTTTATATCTCCTTTAAGTTGGCGCCACTTTATGAAATAAAATAATCTTTTAAAAAGACCCCTTATATCACCTTTATCATAAAGTCATTAAAATATATAAATAATGCATAAAGTTAAATATTTTAATTTAACTTTATTATTGACGTTATTAAAGCTTAATACATAGGACTATGATAAAGCCAAGATAAATCCAGATAGAAATTTGCCATCATGCCCAATATAGTAATACTGCCATTCAACCATGCGAATAACCCCTGTGACTTATTATAAATAGTAAGTATGGACAAAAGTGTCCAAATAATGCTCCAAGAGGTGCACAATGAAAACCTTGGAATATTTTGAGCTGGGAGACACTAACAAGATCCAAATGATTGACTGATTACCCAATAAATGCCCTTAGAGGGCCCCCCTAACCATCCTGTTAGCCTACGAGGACCAATTGGTAGACTAACCACTGCAACTGATAATTGCCTAGGAAAAGGTGACATGACACTCTTCTTATATTATTTCTAATTAGTATTTTCCATGGTTCATTCCCTTTAACCTTATAGATCCATTTTGTTGCCAATGCTGTCCCTTGCTTTTTTAGATCTTTTAGTCCTAGATCACCCTTTTGTTTTTCCATGCAACACCATTCCCATTTGATTGCATGTTTCTTTCTTTTTTCCTTTACCATTTGACCATAAGAATTGTCTAATTTTCTTTTGGATTTCCTCAATTTGATAGCTGCTAAAGAGCCAAATAGATGCATAGTAAATATTATAAGATGATAGTATCTTTTGACAAACTTGAGCTCTTCCAACTATTGAAAGGTATTGTTTATTCTAGTTACTTAGCTTTTTTTCAATTTTATTTTTCACCCAGTCCCACATATCCTTTAGATTGGGGCTTACCGCAAATGGTATCACTAGATACTTGACAATTTTGTTCGGGCCTCCCCATTGAAGCTCATATTCACTAAACCAATCTGGTTGGGAGATATCCTAACTCAGCATGGTAGACTTACTTTAGATATTTTTGCTCCTGTAGCTATGCCAAAGAAATTCAACTTCTCCATTAGATTTCCAAAGTTTTCTTTTTCCAGGTTAATGAAAAGGGCTATATCGTTTGCAAATTGTAAATTGATTAGTTCATCATCATTTGGAAGTGAAATCCCTTTTACCCTTGGGCTTAATGTTGGGTCCCTTAGGATATAGTGAAGTGCGTTTGCAACAATGACAAACAGTGATGGAGCTAGAGGACATCCTTGTTTTATAGATGATTGCAATTCAAATTCCTCTGTCAATGCTTTATTTACATCAACTTGGGCAGTGCATCTTTCATTAAGGTTTTTATCATTTGACAAAATCTCTTGGGGAATCCAAATGTCTCAAGGACCATTGTTATAAAAGGCTGCTCTACTCTATCATAGGCCTTCCCAAAGTCAACCAACAACATTCCTATGTTTTGGTTGGACAGTTTTGTCCACTCCATTGCTTCCCGAATAGTTAGTAGATTTTCAAGTATATACCTCCCTTTTATGAAGCTAGTTTGGGTGTTATTGATGATCTTTGGGAGGATTTCTAAAAGCCTCAAGGCAATGGCTTTTGCAAAGATTTTATAGGTGACATTAAGGAGTATTATGGGCCTCCAATTTTTTATTAAGGTTTTGTCTCCTTTGGGGAATAACTTGATAATCCCCTTATTTATAGATTTACCTAAAGAACCATTTTCTGTAGCCTCTTCGTAGACTTGAGATCCTTGCTTCTCCACTCTATATTCTTTTTGTAAAACTCTATTGGCATTCCATCCACACCTGGAGATTTGTCATTGTTTAGGGCTAGAATAGCTCTTTTAATTTCCTCTTTTGATATTTGCTTATTCAAACGTTCAACATCTTGTTTTGAAACCTTTGCAGGGATCTACTTCTTGCAATCCTCTCTTGCTTTTGTGTTGCGAGGGTTGTTACATTCAGAGGTGAATAGGTCTTTGTAGAATTGGTAGAAACTCTTTTGGATTTCCTTGGGGTCTTTTACCAGACCATCTTCTTGCTAGACTAATTAATCTTTTCTTTTGATTCCTTAGCTTTTAGCATTCTGAATTTTTTTTTTTGATTCTCTGTCTCCATGGGTAACTCAATTTAGTTTTAATATCTTCTTTAGCCCTTGATCTTTGTGATTTTGAATTTTTCTTAGCTCCCCTTTAATGGTTATTAGATCCTTGCTCAAGTCTAGGTTTTTGGGGTCTTCTTGAATCCTGTTTTCAGCTTTCAAGAGATTTTCTTGTAGTATGTTTTCTTTTTTTTGCTAATCCTTTGCATTTTGTTCCCCAATTGTTCGGAATACTTTTTGCCAACCCTCTATGTTGACATTCCACCTTTCTATGCATGAGGCATTCTTATGCATCCATTTGTTAATTTCTCTTAGTGTGAAGATTGCATCATTGCAGTCCTCATTGTTTAGAAGGCTTGTGTTTAGGAAAAACTTTTTTTCCTTCTTTATTATATCGGGTTGAATCTTCAATAAGATTTTAACTGTGACCAGGTGGTGATTTGAAAGTGTCCAAGGGTGGACCTTCACTCTGCTGTTTGTCCCTTCTCCTTGGTCAAATTGAAAGACTTCTTTATGTGCATAGAATCTATCCAACCTACAATATATTCTTTTGCTCCCTTTTTGATAGTTACACCAGGAAACCATATGTTTTTGTTCTCTTTTCTTGTACCCTCTAAAGGATCCAAGAGTCTAAGTCTGTTTTTCATTTTATACCAGAAGAAATTTTCATTACCTTTCCATCCCATGTCAAAACCCCTTGTTTTGTCTTCCATATTCTCAATCATGTTAAAATCCCCCCCTATAATCCATGGTACATCTTGTAAGTTGCTTATCGAATCCCATAGTTCACATCTTTGTCTATAACCATTTAAAGCATATATAGAGCATATGCCAAATTTCTATTATCTTTTTCAATAATATAACCCATACTGCCCTGTCGCATGGTGAGGTTTCATGGGCTTTTACCCATTTGGTCTAGCAATTGGCAAGAAGGATTGCAGCCCCTCCTTTGCCTTTTTCGTGCTTTGTTACATAATAAGAGGAATCCCTCCATATGAATTTGAGATTTGTTTCCAAGTTAAAATTAACTGCTTTGACCTCTTGTAATAGTGTTGCATCTTTATGCTTTTCTTGATTTAGGTATCTTCTTCTGTTATATTTTCTATTTGGGGATTCTAGTCCCTTGATGTTCCAATCAGTACAGTTAAAGGTCATCTAATTCCATTTCCCGTGGGCCTTCTTCCGAGTTCTTAAATCCTTTAAAGCATTTAGGAAGAATAATCTTTGTTTAGCTATTCTTTTTGATAAGGGACAGAGTCCTATTTTTGTTTTAGCCAATTATTTACAAAAGAGCCGTCTCCCCTTTCATCTTGTGGATTCTCTTCAATTTGAAGATTACTGTTCAAGCTTTCTTGAAGCTAATGCCTCTCTATGACTTTTTCCTTGTCTAAGTTCTCATTGTTTCTTGTTGGTTTCAAAATATTGAAGAAGCTTTGGTTATTTTCCATTACAGGCCTCTAATCTAATACTAGTGTTTGGGTCTCATTCTCTTGCTTGTAACTAGTATAAGGCTCATTTCCTTTATTGCAGGTCTCGATCTTTAAAGGCGGCTTTTTTCCTTCCCGGGAGTTCAAAATTTCCTTTATGTGTTCATCATTATTTGAGAGGTTCTTCTTGTCCATGGCTGGTCTAAGGGTAGTCTTTGGCTGCCCCAAATCTGTCATTGATAGAGGAGAATCCTCATCGTCTTTGTTCACCTCAATTTGTGAATTGGTAATCATATATGAGACTTTTCAAATTTCCTTTTCCAAGGTAGATGACACTATATCTTCGCTCTTATCATCCTGTTTTTGCCCTGGAATCTGAATTTTTTGTTCTGCATTCTGGTCAACAGGATACAAGTTTTTTTCTCTTTGAAATTTTTTCAATTCTGCCTGGAGCAGTTTTCCCTATTTTTAGTATTTTCTTCCCCATATTAGATTGAGTCTTTGTAGGGGCAACCTCTTCATTTGTGTTATCATTTATTTCCATTCTAGACTTAGTATTATTTATGAGTCTGTTATTAATCGCTATTTGCTGTTTAATCTTATCCAGGACTAGTTCTTGGGCATTTTTCTTTTGCCCCAAAGGTTTGGCTATATCCTTTCTTGGGTTTTCATTACCCATCCTTTGGTCCCCTATCTCGGGTGGGAGCAATCTTGGCTCCTTTGAGCTAGGGTTTGTTATTTTCTTATTTGAATCTCTTAATTTAGCATCATTAATTTTGTTATCATCTAAGGCCTCTCCCTTCCTTGAGAGCAGATCAGCCTCTTCAGGTGATAACTCTAAATCAATGTCCGAGGCCCCTAAAGGGTCTATCTGAGAATCAAGAGATTTTTTGTTAACTTGCATGAGCTCTGAGATTTCAATCCACGGATTTACCGAATTTGGGGGGATCCATCTTTAGAGCTTTCATTGCTCTCAATACCCCCACTTTTTAATGTTTTTGAGTTATCATTAAATTTTGTTTTAGGTCCTACATGCCGATTTCTAATATTTGTTTCTCTGTTTTTGAGGATTGGACAATTTTTTCTCACATGCCCCTCCCTTTTGCAGAGAAAACATGCATGTACTCCCCCAGGAGTTCTATTTTACAGCTTAGAATGGAATTCTCTGTTTCAAGTTCAATTTCCTTCGGGATTTTCACCCTGAGAGTAATTGACATAAGGATTTTGGCATCCACGTGGAGTAGGGTGCTTCTGGTTTCCTCTATTCTAATGGCTTTCCTGAATTGGGACACTAATTGTGGTATTACTGCCCACAATAATGGCAGTACATTTTTTTATGTTATCCATCTAGGGTATGAGAGGGCAAGTACCTCTTCATTTACCATATTCAGGGACCAAGCAATGACTCTAAACACCGAATTTCCAATTGTCTAGAATTCTTTATCAGTGAGTTTCTTTTGCATTTCACAATTCTTGAAAAAAACTAGAAACAAACCCTTTTGTATCATCCTACAAAAGGTGTGTTGTAACCCTATTTTTTTTTTCCAAACATTATGAATCCCATCATCAAGAAACTTCTGTGAAGAAATTTTATTACAATCTAGGGCTGCAAGAAAGATTGATACATTTTTTAATCTCCTTTCTTCATTATCTAGGGCTTTGGCCATTTCGGCATTAGGAATGATGCAAAATTTTCTAGGGTTATTAGGAGGTTTCTTACCTCTGCCACCATTTTGTTGTTGGAAGCACCCGGGGTTTCCATTGTCACCCTTAATGAAGCTTGCTGTCGTGGGGATAAAACTACATTCATTTTCTGCAGCAATGTCCCTAAATGATTTGGCAGTTTTTTTTGAGGACACATCGGGATTTAAACCTAAATCCCCTTGCAAATCATTTGGGGGTTTGCCTGGAAGAGTCACTAACTTCCATTTAATGCCACCTCCCCCACCCCCCCAGTACATGGTTGGCATGATGGAAAAAATCTAAGTAGCCGGTTCGGGTTCGGGTTCGGTTCGCCGGTTCGGCAAAAGTTTTTGGGGGGTGGGTTCGGTTCGTCTTGGGTTTGTTAGTACAAATTACAAAATATGTAAATATATATATGTATATATATATGCAGCTTAGAAGCATGAATTAGGATTAGAATATCACATAACTGATAACATCATATAAACAACAAAACCACCATAAACTTGAATGTCATTTAAAACATGCATGATAAATATTCATTGTTCAAACTTCAAGTTCAATATTACAACACTTTTAAAGTTTTAATCATCATATGGATTCTCTAGATCATCCATATCAATGTCAACATTGATATTAGATGAAGTAGGAAGACTAGATGAATCACAAGTAGTGCCAATGGCACCATCACTAGCACTACTATTGTGCCCATGCTCCTGTTGGATATCCTCATCCTCATATGCAATATGTTGGGAACTGCAAGCATCCAAGTCAGTATCCTCTGGCACTATATCCCACAACTTTGTCTCCCCTTCCTTGTAGTTAGGTTGTTTGTGTGAAAGGAGACGCAAGTTGGAATGCACATATACTAAGTTCTCCGCTTTTTTTGACAGCAATTTATTGCGCTTTACTGAGTGGATGAAAGAATATGTGCTCCAATTCCTCTCAGATGCGGATGAACTAGCAACCTATGAAGACAAAGTAAACAATTAAAAATTTATAAATGGAATTATGAAACTTTTAAAACTAAAATATGAAAATTTATTAAACTTACTTGTGATAAAATTTTGATTGCAAGGGGCTGCAAATTTTGGAAGTATTGTCCATGGAAGTACCACCAAGAATGAGCATCCTTTAAGAACCTATCACGGGAGGCATCAACATCTAGATGATTTGAGTGCACAAAATCAGTGAACTCATCCGTGACTACACTCCGCAAATCTCGATCAGGGAAGAGTCTCACAAATGCTGCCTTGTACCCTTCAGCCACTTCTAAATCTCTATATGGAGGAAGCCTTCCTGGTTGTGAAAGAACCTGAGAGCTGTAGTATTTTGGAGTCAATGCAAAGGCAAGAAGGTGTAATGGAGTTGTCATTTTGTTCCATCTTTCTTCAACAATTGTATGCACTTGTTTGAAGAAAGTCTCTTCAGGGTCTTGCTCTCTTGCATTTATGGTGCACTTGATCTTCTCAAGCATTGAGTCTATACCATCATATATTTGTCCAATGCATGGCTTGTCCATGTCAGTATAGCGAATCATACTCAAAATGGGCTCGGTGAAGCTAAGGAGATACTCCACACGATCCCACCATGAGTCATCTAATATCATGCTCCTAATTCTTGTTGCTCTTTCAGTGCTGCTTTGCCTCCATATAGACCAATTGGTGCTAATTACCATGCTAGAAAGTGCTTGCCTAACTTTCACAAGTCGTCTCAAGACGATTGTATTAGAGGCAAAGCGGGTTTCTGCAACCTATTGCAAATTAAAAAAAATAATTAATATTTAAAAATAAACTTTAAAGAAGAATTTAAATTAGATTGAACAATCAAATTATGAAAATCAGAAAATGACAAATGTAAATATTACTTCTCTTACCTTCAATAGCTCCAATTTTGAAAATGTTCTAAAGATCCCTTGAGACAAGTGGTGGTTGGTGACGAACATCTGAATGTCCTCAGCCTCAGTATACAATTGTTTGATCCATTCAATTTTATTCCCAATCTTTTGCAGCATAAGATTGAGTGAATGGACCGCACAAGGTGTCCAAAAGATATGTGAATATCTTTCCTCAACCAACAACCCTGCAGCTCTACAATTCTTTGCGTTGTCCGTTACAACTTGAACAACGTTGCGGGCTCCCACTTGCTCAATGGCTGCAATAAGAATATTAGCAATAAATTGCCCATCTTTTACTTGCCCCTCACAATCCACGGCTTTCAAAAACATTGCCCCTTTAGGGGACACCGCTATGACATTGATCAAAGGCCGATTTTTTGAGTCCTTCCAACCATCTGAAACAATGGACACACCTGTCTCAACCCATGAATCTCTTATAGGCTTCAATGCATCTTCAACCAACTCAACCTCCTTTTCCAATAAAGTGCTACGCACCTTCTCATAACCCGGGCCCTTGTACCCTTTTGGAGCTTCATTAACCGTTCTCAACATCTCTTTCCAATATGGAGAACGAACAACATTAAAAGATAGTCCATTGGCATATATGCATCTTGCTACACATTGGTCGGCAAGGGCTCTACTCTCATTTTGAAATGCAACTTCCAAAGGTCCCTTTGCTCTCTTGTTTGCAAAAGGTTGTGCACTTTGAGCTTGAAGATTTGGAATGGCCATAAATGGGTGGTCTTCTACCACAATATTGGGATTGGGATTAGATGGGGGCTGCATTCCCTTTGATTTTTTTTTTAACAAAGGGTGATTTCCTTTTTGGGCTTCCCGTTGATCTGCTGCTTCTTGCTCCATAATGTATTTTGCAATTGTCTCAGGTTGAATAGGGGCATCTTTCTTTCCAGGGCAAGGTGAGATGCCTTTTCCAGTTATGCCACACAAATGTGCTTTCACCCTATGGTATGAACTAGAATATGTAACTTCACACCCATTGCATTTCCAAACATAACCACCACCACCTGGAATCTGTCTTATCATTTCAACATACTGCCATAGAGGAGAATTTGCACTTGTTTTGAACTTTGGGTTTGGTTTAGCTACGGAGCCGGAGGTAGAACCCATTGACATTGTGATTCCTATGGCAATTTGTTTTGCAAACAACACATTCAAAATTTGAATGAAAACAAAATATAATAATTTTTAAAAAATTAAAACCTAGCTCTTTTGAATCTTGCACAATGTATACATTCATAGAAGAACAGAAAAAAAAAGAAGCAAAACAAAGTTTCTGTTTGTAAAACAAAAAAAAGAATGAAAAAATGAGAAAAAAATGAGAAAAACTTACCTCTTTGCAAAAATAATCTTCAACAATCTTTGTGGCAGCCAATGAACACTTGCAAATCTGTAGGAATGGCAATGCAATCGTTTGTAGAAGCTTCAACAATCAATATTCAACTCCTTTTGTCAATCCAACAAGTTAAAATAAGAACTCAGCCTCTTGGAATGAAAATGCTTGTTTGCAAAACAAATGAATGAAAATGAGGTAGTTTAGGTGTTTAATTTGTTTTAGAGGTCACTTTTAGGGTTCCCATGGGCGTGGGTCAAAGTCAAAGTGAAGGAAATATTTAAAAAATACAGAAAAAAATGCCTTTTTGCCGCCCAGACGCGTGGGTTCTGCTCGGGTTCGCTTTGGGTTCACCCGGGTTCTGCTCGGGTTCGCTTTGGGTTCGCCCGGGTTCTGCTCGGGTTCGCTCGGGTTCTTCACTGGCGAACCAAGGCTCAAATGCAAGGACCCTGGTCGAACCCACAGAGGGACCGGACCAGGACCCGGACCCAGTGCGAACCCGGACCAGGATCGAGCCCAGAACCAGGCAAACCGGCGACATAGGAAAAATTAAATGGAGAGGATGGGAAAATGATTAAACGTTGAGGCTGAGCAATGTCAAAGGGCAAGGTAATATTTTGTAGAGAATCAAAATAATGAGAAGCAGAACAAGCATGCAAAGTAATGAAAGCCACACGAAAACGCGAAAAAGACACCAAGGCATGTGAAGAGCATACACATGGGCATGAATACTACACCCTCGATGGCTTACAGCCATCTTGATGCCATTGAGCTGCATGCAGGAGCCCTAATGCCTCAAAATCCACAGCCGCTCCTCCCAATGGTCAACCAAAATCTTCACCACCAAAACCTTTTCTAATTATAGCATTTTGCAAATTCACATGAATTTTTATTAACATTTTTAGCTTTATAGAAAGAAGGTTAATTTGACAACTTGTCAACCTCAAGACACATTTTTTTCACTTTGATTGAATTTTTGATTTGATAAATACTTAGAGTTAGAAGGTTAGCCTAGTATAGAAAATCTCAGGTCTACATGAAAACTTTTAGACAATTTTTTGTTTAGCTTTATGTCATGTCCCCTTCTCAGTGACATCTCTCAGAGGGCAGGATTGGCCTATCACACGACCCTCGTAGGCTGATTGATTGGATAGAGGGTCACTTCGGAGCTTGGCTCAGCTTCAGTTAGCAGAGATTGATTAGTGGTCTTTCGTTCTGGCTCAATCGGAGGCTTTTTGCAGAATTGCTATTTTTAGCAGTTCCTGGCAGGCAGTGTGGGACCCCTGCTATTTTTAGCAGTATGGCTTTGGCGGCATCCGGAATCACTTCAGAGTTCGTCAGCATCAGACGGATCAGTAATCAGATGAGTAACGAGGAAAATATTAATATTTAATTGTATTGATTAAATATTAATTATTTAATGATTTATAATATAAAGTTATAATGTTATATTATAACTTAAGTGATTTGCCTTGAGGGGTGCGCCATCATTAAAGGGGGCCAGTTTGACATTTGATTTATATTAAAATATTCAGCAGGAGACTATTGAAATATTAAAATATTAAAATGTGAATATTTTATCAAAACCCTATTCTTAAGGAAATCGCACTTTTCAGCTTATTAGTGGATTTGCCTTGGGTTTTGAGCCATTATGAGATTATTGAGATTTGAGACTGATCAACTTTGATCTGAGCCTGAGACTTTAGGGTTTCGCGTTCGAATTCCTTGGGGAACGAGCCATCTCCATCGGAAAGCAATTCAGAGGGTGTGGAATATCACTTGATCTATTGCCAGCAGAGGTTTTCTTATCCAGAGGAAACTACAGAGCTTCAGAGATTGTCTATTATCAGAGATTCTTCAGTGTTTTGCATCCAGACAGTATTCATTCATCAAGGCGCCCATTACAGAGATTCAAACATTGATATTTGGAGAAGTCCGTACAAACTTATTGCTGTTCTGACAGGCCGTACTACTGTACAGCAGGCCGTACCACTTGAAAGAGCCGTACTCATCAAATAAAAAGAAACGCCTTTGATTGGGGTTTCCAGTTGGCATCATCTTAGGCGCTGGAGTTGCTGGAAGCATTCGGGATCACCAGACCGGAGGAAGCTTCATTCTTTGTTGCAGCCGTACAAATCTTCAAGCTTGCTGGTTACCAGGTTTTTTCCAATAAAAATCATTATTTTTTCTTTGCATGTTAGCCGATCTATATTGTATTGAGCTCAAATGAATAAAAGATGAAACGCCTTCATTCTCTATTGTATTTTCCACACATATTGTTCATCTAGCATTTTTAAGGAATTTATTATCATTTTCAAGAAAAGCCGTACCTTTCATTTATTGCATTAAAAACTCAAAATTTGCAAAAAAAACCAAAAACGTCAGAAAAACAAAAAACTTCAGTGAGAATCAGTGTCAGGGGGAAACTAGGGTTTCTACAGTGGTATCAGAGCTAAATCCTGCCATCCTTAGGGTTTAGCCATCACATGCAGCCAGAGGAATTTGATACATACAGGTATTATACACGCAGACGTGCCTTGATTGAAAGGCAACGCAGTTTGAGCAGACAACCAGAAATCATGGCTGACAGGAATGATAGGGCTGACAGGACAGATATACCGAGGACAGAGATCCCACAGAATAACAGGGATCAGGATGATGCTGAGGTCTTGCTTGCACTCAGGGATATACGTGCAGGTCAGCGACAATCGACTGAGGTATTGCAGCAGTTGACAGTGGCACTACAGAGATTGGGTACTCCGAGGAGACCGTCACCACATCGTGACGATGACAGGAGTGAGGCAGGGTCACGGAGAGCACCTAGGACTGTGTCACGGACAGCAGATAGGCCTACTAGGCCTACTTTCACGAGACAGGAGCCCGATGAGGCTATACCAGGTGATGAGCACGAGGATTTGTTTGTTGATAACCTTATGGCAGCGAACGAGGAGTGGGAGTTGATACCTCCTGCAGTCAGAGAACGGATCTCTTTTGACCGTTTTGTTACACAGAGGCGAGAACACAACAGGGCTCGACAGGATTGGAGACCCCGACAGCAGAATAATGATCTCAAATATGCAACTAACAGGCTCAATCTGGTGATGTTTGATGGTAGTGGGAAGATGACAGCCCAAGCTTGGATTAGCAAGCTTGATACATTCCTCACTTTGTGTCCGATGGCGGAGAGAGACGCTATTAGATATGCTACACTGCACCTCGAGGGAGTAGCATACGATTGGTGGCACCACGGCATGGTGACCTTACAGCACGACAGGATTACTACCTACCAGGAGTTCGTGGATAGATTGGTTGAGAGGTTTGACCGGAAGGATCCGGAAACCTACTTCAGAGACTTAGCACAGTTGAGGCAGAGTGGCAGTCTCGAGACCTATATCAGTGACTTTCAGAGGCTATCCGTCATGGTTCCGAGCATATCAGAGAGACGGTTGGTAGTTCTTTTCATGGAGGGTTTGACCGAGCCACTGAGAGGCTGGATCAAAGCCTTTGATCCTCCGTCATTACAGGAGGCGATGAAGAAAGCACGTAACATGGAGTTTGCAGCCCCGACAAATAAATTCAACTCCAGAGGTTCTTCATCATTCCGAGACAATAAGGGCTTTAATAAAAACAAGGAAAAATCTGATTATAACAAAGACAAATCAGATTATAAAAACGATTCAAAAGGAAAATCAGCCTTCCCACCTTTGGATCGTGAGGCCCTGAATGACCTTCGTAGGAAGAAGCTTTGCTTCTACTGCAAGGGACCATATGATGCCAGTCACGATTGTCCTCTAAGACCTAAGGGCAAGGCAAATCGTGTGATGTGGGCATATTATGAGGACTCAGAATCAGAAAACTCCGAGCAGCCAGAGCATTCAGATGATTCAGAGTCAGAGGCTCCAGAGCCTAGAGCAGAGTCAGAGCCCGAGCTTCAGGTACAGGAGGCCCGTTTGTCTAGCATCCAGCAGGAGGGTTCTTTCAGGCTTCGTAGTGTATTAGCAGGACAGAGGGTCATTACCCTATTGGATACAGGAGCCACGCATAACTTTATAGATGCTAGATTCGTTGAGAAACGAGGACTCATCACTGAGGATTTCGAGGGCATCAGAGTCAAAGTGGCAGATGGATACACTTTGAGATGTGAGCGCATGATTAGAGATCTCCCTTTACGCTTGAACAACTATGAGTTCAAGGCTGATTATTACGTTGTTAATATGGGAGACATTGATTTAGTCCTGGGAATGAAGTGGTTACACTCATTGGAGGAGGTCACACTTCGTCTCAAGGATATGGAGATTCGCTTTGAGGTCGACGGGAAGACACACATCCTTAAGGCAATACGGGACAGCGACCTTAAAACAATTTCCTTTCGCCGAATGGAGCGGCTAATGCGTCATGACATGGTAGAGTGGGCTACGAGTGTCAATCTTGAAGCACCTTTTACGTGAGGGATAAAAGCAAGCATTATCGTGAGTATCATCCGACATTCAAATACTTGAGAATCGCTACGACAAGGTGTTCGATATTCCGCCGTAGACCTCCGCATTGCAGGGATAGAGCACATCATTGAGCTCGAGGAGGGTGCTAAACCCGCTATGATAACTCCTTATAGGCATCCTAAAAGATTAAAGGATGAGATTGAGAAGACAATAAAGGAGTTACTTGCTATGGGTCACATTAGACCAAGCAAATCACCGTTCGCTTCTTTTGTTGTTTTGGTGAAGAAGAAGGATGGAACGTTGTGCATGTGCATTGATTACAGGGTCCTGAATAAGAGGACAATTAAGAACCGATACCCGATACCGAGGATTGATGAGCTCCATGGTGCCTGTTACTTCACAAAAATTGATTTACGGTCGGGTTATCATCAGATCAGAGTCCGTGAGCAGGACATAGAGAAGACAGCCTTCAGATGTCATTGTGGGCACTTCGAGTTCGTAGTGATGCCATTTGGGCTCACTAACGCGCCAGCCACCTTTCAGTCTACGATGAACAGGGTTTTTCATGCATTGCTGAGGAGGTTTGTGTTGGTCTTTTTCGATGACATCCTGATATACAGTCGGACTTGGCAGGAGCACTTGGCTCATTTGGAGACTGTGTTGAGCATCTTGGAGAGGGAGTCCTTGTACGCCAAGGAATCCAAGTGTGACTTGGGAATGACCGAATTGTTATATCTTGGTCATATTATTAGTGCAGATGGAGTGCGCA
>VDFB02370868.1:0-47536 GCA_007258455.2 Sequoia sempervirens
AAATTATTGAAATCCACTTGAATAAAAGTTAGATTTTGATCACCACTCTCAGGCTTCAACACAAGAACATCATTAAGATTAAAATGATTTTCTATTTTCACTCCAAACAGCTGAAAATGAGTGACCCCAGTTTGTACATTTACCTCTATAATTTCTCGAGCAACACTGCTTTCTGCTACAACTTCGTTACCAACCACAACCTGGCTGAAATTATTTATATTCGGTTGCACTTGATCTTGACAAGATACAAGTACATGAAAACCATGATCATACGTAAGTAGCACAAGAATCGCATGAGCCTTAACTTTTACCTTTTCAATAAAATCCAAGGCAAACCCAAAAATAGAATTTTTGAGCACATTTAGTATAAAACTTGAATTTTGATATGACATATTCTTATTGATATCAATGTATAACTTTTGAAATTTTTCCTTATGAAGAAGGAAATGTCTTGGAAAAAAACCTCCTACATACCCATGCCCTTTCCAAAAATCATAACTTTGACAAGCTTGTCGAAGATTATCATTTTGTAAATATACTGCCTTCACAACTTTACCAGCAATGAACTCCACCATATTGAAATCTTGTAACAAATCCATAAGATTTGATAGAAAAATTGATAGCAATTGAGAGAGATATATTAACCTTTTTGCTTCTGGCTCCAGTATTTCCTTTCTTATGACCCTTTTGATATGCTTCATGAGAATACTGCAGTGATCTTTAAAAACCAAATGAATTTATGCATCACCAAATTGCTCAAAAACTGGCAATTCTTAGGTATTAACTGGCATGAAAATTCTATAATTCCTTGGATAAAACTCCATTTTCCTTCTAGAACTCACCAAACAAGAAAATTTAGGAGTATTAATCTCCCCACTACCAGAGCTTGACGCAAACATTTGCTTTTTTTGAGACCTCTCTTTCTGACCTTCACTTCATTTATAAAATTTTTTGAAGCAATCATTATTAATTTATGCTTCATGACTTTTCTGGAAAATATCTAAAGATCTTGCACACCTTGTGCTTATGTACCATAAGGAGTTAGCAGATTTGTGAAAAGCAACTTGTAAATAAACTGTGCTAAATTTTTAAGAATATCTTTCAATACACATAAAATCTTTGGAAAAAGATTTTATGTAAATTTAGCAAAAATCCATATTGCTTTTGATAAACATTTTATTTCAGTTTGTACCATCATGAGAATTCAAACTCTGATATTGCATAATTTGAAGTATTGTGCTACATCATATTGTTAACACTTGTAAACCTGTGCAAATCAAAAAATTTAATGCAAACCTGTACCTTGCATTCCTTACGATAATTTCATCATTCCAATTTGATTCCCTTTGAGCATTTAACAACATAATATTCCATCCTCAGCTTTGAAAAGATTAGAAGCACATTTAGCAATAAAAATTGCACACAATACTGAAGCTCATCATGATGCCAGTAGATCAGACAACCTTGAAGTAACTTCAATGTTACCACATTGTACCACAAATTGCACTAATATCTTGTCCTTGTTACCAACCCACCACTTTATACATTTTTTGATGAAATTCCTTATAACAATATGAATATAGTCATGGCACTTTTATTTTGACTTCAAAAATTTTGGGCCTAATACACATGTAATTTTTAATTACACATGTGCTATTAAATGATCAATATTTCCATATTTTATGTAGATCTGCTCAGAACTACCACATATGTAATATTTATTTACACAAGCATTTCAAAAACCAAAATATAGATTCATATCCATATGCTTATAGTTGTAACTACCATTTACATATGTGTAACCAGATCTCTAGATAAGCCTTTTCCATAGTTGTTTCCATTATCAAACACACTTGTAACTATCAATTACAGATGTGGTCCTAGAACATCTCATTCTTATAGATAATATTCACCACCCCATATGCATATTATTATAAGAAATGGCAAAACAGATTCCTCATATTTCAATGATTGGTAAGAAATTACTAGCATTCCTCTTTGGTTAATAAAGCTTCTAGCACAAGATACATTTTTCCCAGTTCATCCACATGAGTAACTACTTCATCTACTTGATCACACCCATAATTTTCCAGAAAGTCAACCACCCTATTTCCTTCTTTTTATGTGTGCAAAATTTGATAATTACCTATTTTATCAAGCAAAGACCAAATTTTTTTAACAATATACTCCAATTTCCAATTTTGAACCTTACAATCTCTACATGCATTGAGAAAAATTAAGGAATCTCCTTCCACCTGAATCAAAGGAAGTTTAAAACTATGTACTAATTTCAAGCCCTGCAAAAGATCTTGAGCCTTAGCAGCATTATTAGTTCCATGTACTAATTTGAAGGATTTAGCACATAAAACTAATCCTTTATGATCTCTTATAATCACCCCTACTCTAGAGAGACCTAGATTTCCCCTAGAGGCTCCATCAATATTCAACTTAAAAATGCCAGATGGAGGGGGTAGCCAAACAATGGAATCTTTGTCCACTTTTTAGACATGTTGATGAAGACCTCCTTTGAAAGGAAAAGACAATGATTTCCAAGTGGTCAACATGTTTGAATCCCATTTCGTAAAAAGTGAGCCTACTTTTTTTACCTTACTGACATATGCATTTGTTGTCTTAGATATAGACCTTTCCAGTAATAACAACATTTGATCAATAATCAACTTCTCTTTTCTGAAAATGCATCTATTTCTTGCCCACCAAAGAGCCCATAACATAGAGGATGGAATAATACACCAAATACTTGAAAAAAAGGAAGATTTTTAGGTGTGGCCAAATAGTAAAAAGCTTCCAAATAGTGTTTGGAAAAACTATCACCCATTTCATTTTACCAATCACATACATCTAACAAATTTGTGCTACTGGAAACAAAAGGAAAAGATGATTAATGTCTTCTGATTCTTCTTCACAAAGCACACATTTAAAAGGACTAGCTATTCTTAGCTTAGCTAATTTATCACTGGTAAGAATTTTATTTTGTATTGCTAACCAAGAGAAACACCCCACTTTAGGAAAGACTTTTGAATTCCAACAAAACTTATAAGCTCTTTGATCTATAATTTGAGGGGCTTGAAAAATTGACTTATACCCCTCTTTAACTGAGTAACAACCTGTTGTTGCTTTTGACCAAATTAATTTGTCCAGTTTGGATGAGAGATAAACCATTCTTTCTTGCAAAATAGATGAGATCTGGAGTTTATGGTTGTCATCTATTGGCTCATTAGAAAAATATTTCCACTAGACTTTACCTTTCAATACATCCACTCGTTGGACATAATCTTTTACTTTTGTACCCCAATTTTGGGACATTATAAACACAAAATTTCCAAAATTAAAATCCACAGCTAAATTATGATAACCATTCCATGAATCCTTCCAAAATAAGGCTTGATTACCATCATTAACTTCCCAAGTTAAATGTGGTAAAATAACTTTTCTGCAAGAAGCTAAGAAGTTCCACATTGCAAACCCCAAAGGTTAATTTTCTATAGTTACAATTCTAGATGGACACTGATTATCCAAATATTTACTCTGCATGATATGGCACCATTTTGTAAAAGGTTTTGCACACATTTTCCAAACCATTTTGGCTCCTAATTCTTGATTTCTCTGTAGCAAATTATGAAGTCTTGCTCCTCCTTTAACCTTCTCTAAACACATTGTTTCTAAATAAATCAAAGGTATTTTCTCTTTTCTATTCAAATTTTTAGACCACAGAAACTTTCTAATCAACTTCTAAATTTGAAATATGATAGATTTAGGAGCTTTTAAAACTACCATAAAGTAGTTTGGGATTGATGAGAGCACAAATTTTACCAATAAGATTCTACCTACTAAAGATAACCATCTCCCTTTCCTTGACAAAATTCTAGCTTGAATACTTTGGATGATTTTTTGTCAATAAGTAGTTTATTCTATCTTGTAAAAAATGGAATCCCAAGATATTTACATGGTAGGTGAGCTTGTTCAAAACCAAACAAACTCACTAATTGGGTCTCAATGGCAAGTGTTGTATTACATACATAGATTTTGGATTTTCCTTCATTCACTTTTTTCCCTGAAGCTCTTGTATACTTATCCAATAAAGACTTAATATGCAAAGCTTCAGTCATTATAGCTTTACCAAAAAGTAAGGTATCATCAGCAAAGAGGGAGTGGGATACTGATATATTAGTATTTGGAATTAAAATACCTTGAACAAGCCCTTGCTCAAGAGATTTATGAAAAGATTTGCTCAACGCTTCAACTAAAATGATAAATAAAAAAGGAGATAAAGGATCCCCTCGATGGACCCCTTGAGAAGATCCAAAAAACCCAACTATTAATCCATTTAGTAACAGAAAATTTAGCACCTGATAAACAAGCCATTACCCACTTACATCACTTATTAGAAAAACCAAACTTCAATAACACCTACTTCAAAAAAGACCAATCAACTCTATCATAGGCCTTTTGTATATCAAGTTTAATAACCATGGAGGATATTTTATTTACATCTATAGAATGCAATGTTTCATGAGCAACAATTGCTCCTTCAGGCATTTCTCTGCTAGGAACAAACCCCCTGTTCCTCATAAATGATTGAAGAAACTAAAGGATAAAGATGAAGATAGATGACCTTGGTAAAGATTTTATATATTGTATTACAAAGGGAAATAGGTCAGAGATCATAAAAAGTATTTGGTGTACTAATTTTTGAGATAATTTCAATATTAGTCACATTGAATTTTTTTAACATACCTCCTGATTTCCTTGATTCCTCCAATGCATTTAGGATGTCAACTCCAATGAACTCCCAACACTTTTGATAAAAAAATGGTTGTGAAACCATCAGGTACTGGAGCTTTATTAGGATCCATCAAGAATATCACATCTTTTACTTCATTAAGAGAAAAAGGAGACATCAACCTTACATTATCTTCAAGAGATATCAAATTTGGAATTCTTCTCTCTCCCTTATTAAATTAACATGTGCATTTTTATTAGTAGCTAATAAGGTAGAAAAAAATTTCACTCCTTCATTCTTAATTTCTTCCTCATTAGTAAGCAAAACCCCTGACTTACTATCATAAATGGAGAAAATTGAGCATTTTTCTTTTTTAATTTGGGTTGATATGTGGAAAAACTTTGTATTCCTATCACCATGTTTCAACCATAACTCTCTTGATTTCTATCTCCAATAAACTTCTTCTCTCAATAATAACTCTTTCCATTCTTCTTGCAGCTTACGTTGTTCCTCAAACAATACACTGTCAAGACCGTTAGTAATAATTTTATCATTTACCTCTAATAACCTTTTAAATACCAAATCTTTTTGCTCAAAAAAAATTTTAAAAACATGTTGATTCTAAATTTTTAGCTGTTGTTTAACATAATCCAATTTCTTACTCAACTGATACATCCTAGATCCTTGGAAAAAAGGTACACTCAACCACCATTCCTTTGTCAAAGGAACAAGATCTAGATGCCTAAACCACATTGCCTTGAATTTGAAAGAGAATTGAAATTTAGATTTTACCTTTTTTGCTGCCAAATTTAAAGAAATAGAAAAATGATTTGAGGCAGCAGAAGGTAATATTTTAGATGTTAAATCAAAATCACTTAAAACCCAATTTGGGGAAATTAAAAACCTATCCAATCTTTCTACAATTTGAAGGAAATATTTCCTTCTATTTGTCCAAGTAAAACCCCCATTTTGTAGAATTACATCCACTAAAGCATTATCTAGGATAAAAGCAGCAAAATCCTCCATATCTTTCTTTGGATGGCATGCCACCTTTTTTCTCTAATAAAATTTTAATTACATTGAAATCACCCGCAAGAACAAATTTTTCATGCCCCACCCCATCTATCTTCAGTTTCAAATTTTCCCACAACTTCTTACCAACTATACTAGTAGACCATAAACATTGAGCAACCAAAAGGTTAAATCAAAATGAGTAACCTTCATTAACTGCCAATTATGATCAAAAGAAACATTGCTAATGCATATTGTTTTTGCATTCCATAATGTAATCAAACCTCCTAAGGCTCCTTGAGATGGTGAATGAGAAGCTTTCCATTTTTTTCAGCTTCTTAGAAATAGCTTAAAAAGATTCATCTAAAGTTTTGGTTTCTTGAAGAATAACAACATCAGCCCCACAAGCATCTAATTATTGCTTGATTTGGACTCTTTTGTTATAGGAATTTAAGCCTCTAACATTCCAATAAATTAACTTCATTGCAACTTGGGAGAGAAAAAATCTCTCCTTGGTCATTTTTGTTTCTAACCTACTCCCATTTTACCATCTAAAGTTGATTGCAAACCTGTTGCTATTTCCTCTTGTAGCTTAAAAGCTAAAGATTTCCTACCTCTTTTGGCAGGTGACTTTTTGCTTGAAGAAGGAGACAAAGGAGACTGAAATATTGATAAGGAACCTATCTCATTAGATACCTCCCCTTCCCCAAAACCTCAGAAGCAATATCATCAATCATTTGCTCTCCTGCAAATACTAAAGCTTCGTCAACAAACTTCTCAAACTCCATCTCAGAAGGCATACTAGAGGAAGAATTAATAGGACCAAGTAAGGTTGATTGAGATAGAAAAATGCCATTATCAGCTTCATATTAATCATCAAATATCTTTAACCTTTTTTCACTTTGATCAGAAAGACCAAGTGTTAACATTGAAGCACATTGGTTCAATTTTTGGAAGCTATCAAATGTGATTAGAGGGATGAAGAGATTGAGAGAATGAAAAAATATTTTAATAGGAGACAAAAAAAGATTCTCCAATCCAGATACAAAAGAAACCACCAAAGGGATTTTATGAAAGCTAGGAGCCTTGACAATTAGTTTTCCACTATTATAATGAAGAAATGCCCTTTTTATTGTAATTGATCTCTATCATGAACACATTCTAAGTGATTAGAATAAACATCTTGATCATCTTAAACTTCCTCCAAAGAGGTAAGGCTACCACAAGAGGCCCCAACTGAATTCCATACAAAAACTTCTTATGAACTAAAATCAGAAAGGAATTGACACCACTTGAAACAAATGTCAAATACCTTTGAAACAAAAGACGGATCATATGTTTGCAAAAAACCCTTATCAGAAGATTTGATAGGCACAATTGACAAATCATTCAGAGAATTATCCAAACTCAAATCCATCAGCTCCACACACTTTTGTGAAGGATGAATGGGATAATGATAAAGAAAACATGTATGTTTAGGATCCTCAAAGAAAACCTTATGATTCCAAAAACCATAAGTAGACTTGATATTTACAAATGTTGGTAGGCTTTTAGAAACATCAATGAGAACACAAAGCCTAACTGGTAATGATAGATTAGAGAAAAAATGCAAATCTTGATTCAAAAAAATCCCCGACTGATTACCCAAAATCTCAATAATGCTCGATTCTTTGAATTCCAAAGGTAACCCTTGCAACTGAACCTAAAATGGAAAAAATTTAACCCTAATCTGAGAAGGGAAAAAATTTGGAGACCATAATGTTGTAAATAAACCATTACCCTCACAAATCCAAGTTTTTTTCCTATAAATAGCATTCCTATAATCTTTATCAAAAAATATTACTACAAAGAAACCTTCCCCCTGATCTAAATAGAAAATTTGGTGAGGTCATTTCCAAGTTTGAAAAACCCAACATTTCAAAAAGTTAATATCTGGCATAAAATTCCAAAACTTATAGATTAGAGCCACATTTTTGAGATCATGAATCTGCGGTTGAAGCATGACATGAGGTAAAGAAATACTTACTTGATCACTACTCAAATTTTGCTTTAGAATCCACTGCTTTCCTTTGAAGCCCAAATCTTTATAAGATTTAGGTAGAACCCTCCACTCAACACCATGAGGAGCATTACCAATCGGGCCCTAACAAACCTTATTAGAAACATTAATGTTATTTGGAAAAGTGAGAGATCTCACTAACCCAAAAACTTTATGGCGAAAATTAGGAATAGCATTCAGAAAAGTGGTCTGAAAATGAGAGAATGATTTTGCAATGAAGGGAGCCCCAAAAGCAAAGCATCCAGAAACCACATCTACCCAAGATTGAGATGGAGGCAATTTGATAGATTTGGCACCTGAGATGAGCCAGATTGAGGCACTGGCTGACTGAGATGAGAATCAAGTAGTGTTCTTGATTGAATTTTATGTGTTTTTGATAATTTATGTTTTTGTGGATATTTATCTATTAGTTCTTGTTGCTCATGGATGCTTCTAGATCATTCTCTATTCTTTTTGCACATCTGCGTTGATCGGTGTGTTCTTGGTTAAATATTTGTCTTGATATGTTTTGTTTCTATGTTCTTCACCGACATGGTGGTTGTAGCGTGTTGCGGATCCTTGAAGATTTAAAATTGAATGTTTTTCATGCTCGAGGGTATTGTTTTGGGTCACATCATGGTATTGGATGATAGTGTTTGATCCACATTGAAAATTTATTTGTAAATTTGGGCCGACATTGAAAATATGTTTTATATTTCTGGTCCACTAAGTTGTTAATGTAATTTAATATTGCGGATATATAAGAGTGATTTTTTGAGAAAATTTAGTGTGTGCATAAGAGTGAATGTATTCTAGAGAAAGTGCAGATGTGTGAATAGCGTTCTAATCATTCAATTGCAAAGCAGAGTGAGAAGAAGTTTGAGCAAAGTGTGAAGAAGGTTTTATGTTCTTAACTGGAACTATAATCAGGCTTTTGAAGAAGCTATTTTCTCAGTTCACAATCCAGATGGTTTTAATCTAAATCTTTATTGGGTAGTGAGCCCTCTTATAATTGAGCAGTGAGCTCTATGCAATGTGCCTAAATGCATGTGCATTCCCATTATTTTTCATTATACTTTTAATAGGGTATAATATTGTGGACTAACATCCACCGTGGTTTTTCCTCTAATAGGGTTTCCACATAAAAATCTTGGTGTTCTTTATGTTTCTGATGTGTTGATTATTTATGGTTTATTGTTCATTCATCAAATATGATATTAAGTTAAGTAAAGTTTGAAAAGTTTAAATATTCTGGGACAACTGATTCACCTCCCCCCTCTTAGTTGTCTGTCCTTGTTTTTCCAACAATTGGTATTAGAGCTAGTTCCTTTGAAGAAGTTTAAAAGCTTGAGGTGATCCAATATGGCATCATACAAGAAGGACAATCCTAGATTTGATGGAACAAACTACTCATTATGGAAAGCTAGGATGGAGTGTCATTTGAAGTGTATTGGTGAACCCTTCTGGAAAATTACAAAGAATCAATATGTTATTCCTCAAAATGGTCCTTCCACTACTGATGAGATTAAAGAGGCTGAGAATAATGTCCAAGCTATGGAAGCTTTGCTAAGTTCTCTAAAAAATTCAGAAATGACAAATGTGTTAGGTCTAAAGACAGCTTATGAGATGTGGACGAAGTTGGAAACCTTGTATGAAGGAGATGTGCATGTGAAGATGGCTAACCTACATAGTTTGAAAGGAAAGTATGAAAATTTGAAGATGGGTGAAGATGAAAATATTTCTTCTTTTATGCAGAGCATAAATGAACTAGTGATGGGTATTAGATGTGTTGGTGGTATCCTGGATGAGGAAGAAATTGTGGCTAAGGTGCTCAGATCATTGCCTCCCTCCTACAAAGCAAAGGCTCGTGTTATTGAAGAAACTAGATCATTGATGAATGTAAAAAGGGATATGTTGATTGGTAAACTTGTTGCCTTTGAGTTGATCGAATTTGGTGAATTTGTTCTCAAGACTAAAACTGCATTTAAGGCTACTATAGCTGGAAGAAACAAGAAAAGATATGATTCGGGAGAGATTTCCAGAAAGACATTCAAGTATGAGGAAGAAATGAAACAGCTTGAAGATGAAGAAAGAGAAGTAGAAGAGTTGGAATCACTGATTGTAAAGAAAGAAGGTAGAGGACAAGGTAAGTATAAAGGAAATTTTCCTATCAAATGTTTTTCTTGCAGTAAAATAGGTCATTTTGCATCAAGGTGTCCTGAAAGAGTCCCTAGATCTAAGCCTTACAAATCTAGATTCCAAAAGAAATGTTACTTTGTTGAAGGAGTGACTGATGATGAGTCTGATAAAGATAATGGAAATGAAGATGGTTGGGTTTTCATTGCTATCAAGGAAAATAGTCCAGTGGCTACTAAATCAACTAAAGTTGAGAAAGCTCTTGTAGCCCGAATTGAAGAAAAGGATGAGTGGTTCATTAATAGTGGATGCTCATGTCATATGACTGGTGACAAAAACAAATTTTTAAGTCTAGAGAAGTATGATGGTGGGGTTGTAAGATTTGGAGATAATAATGCTTGTGTGATTCATGGTAGAGGATCTATTTGTCTTGGTGGTAAGCATAACACTACTGATGTTCTTTATGTTGAAGGCTTGAAACACAACCTGTTAAGTGTTGGATAGATGGTGGACAAGGGTTATGATCTTCAGTTCAAAGATGGAAGATGCAGGGTATTTGGAAGCTCTGGAAATGTAATTACATCAGGTAAACAGATAAAAGGTAATATTTTTCACCTGAATGTTGCTAGTGAAAGTTTTTTAATTGCTCAAATAGATGAAATTTGGTTATGGCATAGAAGGTTGTGTCGTGTGAATTTTGATAACATTTTCAAAAAAAGTTCCACTCAAGCAGTAAGAGATCTACCTAAGCTTGTGAAGCCTGCTAGCACAATTTACAAGGAGTGTCAAATGGGAAAAAAAACTAGAGTTTATTTTCAAAGAATATAGCATCATTCAAATGGATTATCAAAGCTAATGCATACTAATCTATGTGGTCCCTCTAAAGTCAAAAGTATCCATGGAGAAAGGTACTTTAAGCTGCTTATTGATGACTACTCTAGAATGATATGGGTTGCTTTCTTAAGAGAAAAATGTGAAGCATTAGAAAAGTTCAAAAGTTTCAAAGCCATGGCAGAGAATGAGAAAGGTCTGAAAATCAAATTCTTAAGGTCAAATAGAGGTGGTGAGTTCACCTCCAGGGAGTTTAATTCTTTCTATGAAGAGCATGGAATCAAAATACATTTATCTGCTCCTCAAACCCCTCAACAAAATAGAGTTGCAGAGAGGAAGAATAGAAAATTTTTGGATGCTACTAGAACAATGATGATTAAAGGAAATGTACCTCATATCTATTGGAGTGAAGCTATAAGTTATGTTGTGTACACATTAAACTAGGTAAATGTAAATGGTAATTCTGGTAAGACTCCTTTTGAACTATGGTTTGGTTATAAGCCTATTGTTAAATATTTCAAGATCTTTGGAAGCAAGTGTTATATCAAGAGAGATGACGATATAGGAAAGTTTGATGCAAGAAGTGATGAAGGAATATTTCTAGCCTACTCTACTAAAATCAAGGCCTACCCGTGCTATAATAGAAGATTAAGAAAAATGGTTGAGAGTGCAAATGTCAGAGTTGATGAGGACTTTGCTAAATCATCCAGATATTGTGGGTATGATTCAGATGACCAAGAAGATAGTACAAACAAAGGGAAGAATGCTCAGACATAGAATCAACTTCAAATTGTGCCATATGTTCCATTTGTTTTGATAAATCGAGGTAGTTAGGAAGTAAAGACAAGTGCAAATGTAAAAGAAGGAATAGAAGAATCAGAAGTTTGAGAGAATCCTAAAACTCTGAGGTATGTAAAGGTAAATCATTTTGAAAATAAAATTATAGGAGACAAGAATAAAGGTGTGCAAACTAGAAGAAATATTGTAGAAGAGTATTGCTTGATATCCAAGATTGAACCTAAAGATGTCAATGAAGCTTGCAATGATGAACACTGGATGGAAGTTATGAAGGAAGAATTAATGTAGATTGAAATGAATAACACATGGGTAATTGTTCCTAGACCTAAAGATAAAAATGTGATTGGTACTAAATGGGTCTTTCGGAATAAGTTGATTGAACAAGGTGAAGTGGTCCAGAATAAAGCAAGACTGGTATGTAAAGGGTATTCACAAATTGAAGGTATTGATTTTGAAGAAACCTTTTCCCCTATTGCTAGAATTGAAGTTGTAAGGTTATTTCTTGCTTATGCTGCATATAAGAACTACAAAGTCTATCAAATGGATGTGAGGTCAAATTTTTTGAATGGTGAGCTAGAAGAAGTATATATTGAACAACCAAATGGATTTCAACTGACTGATAATAAAAACATGGTTTAATTATTCAAGAAAGCTCTATATGGACTCAAGCAAGCCCCCAGAGCCTAGTATGCTAGACTGGACAAATACTTATTAAATCTTGGATTCAATAAAGGTACTGCTAATAGCAACTTGTATTTCAAATTGGATCATGATAAAGAGTTGATTATTTAAGTCTTTGTTAATGACATTATTTTTGGAGGAGATCATAATCTATGTATGAATTTTTCTGATGAAATGAAGAATGAATTTGAGATGAGTATGATTGGAGAGATGAAGTTCTTTATGGGATTTTTAGAGGTCCATGTGAAGATTTGACCGTGTTATGAAAAGTTGTGTTATGACATTATTTTTGTGGTCTCTGTCAGTGTTCTTGATTGAATTTTATTTGTTTCTAATAATCTATGTTGTTGCGTATATTTCTTTGTTAGTTCTTGTTGCTTGTGGATGCTTCTAGATCATTCTCTATTCTTGTTGTACGTCTATGATGATTGGTGTGCTCGTGGTAGAATATTTTTCTCAATATGTTCAATTTTTGTGTTCTTGGCTGACATGGTGGTTGTAGCATGTTGCGGATCCTCCAAGATTTAAAATTGAATGTTTGGCGCACTCGAGGGTATTGTTTTGGGTTGCATCATGGTATTGGTTGACAATGTTTGATCCACATTGAAAATTTATTTGTAAATTTGGTCTGACATTGAAAATATGTTTTATATTTTTGGCCGACTAAGTTGTTAATGTAATTTCATGTTGCGGATATATAAGAGTGATTTTTTGAGAAAATTTAGTCTGTGCATGAGAGTGAATGTATTCCAGAGAAAGTGTAGATGTGTGAATAGAATTTTAATCATTTGATTGCAGAGCAGAGTGAGAAGAAGTTTGAGCGAAGTGTGAAGAAGGTTTTTTGTACTTAACTGGAACTATAATCAGGCTTTTGAAGAAGCTATTTTCTCAGTTCATAATCCACATGGTTTTAATCCGAATCTTTCTTAGGTAGTGATCCCTCTTGTGATTGAGCAGTGACCTCTAGGCAGTGTGCCTGAATGCATGTGCATTCCCATTATTTTTCATTATACTTTTAACAGGGTATAATATTGTGGACTAACATCCACCGTGGTTTTTCCGCTAAGAGGGTTTCCACATAAAAATCTTGGTGTTTTTTGTGTTTCTAATGTGTTGATTGTTTATGGTTTATTGTTCATTCATCATATCTAAGATTAAGTTAAGTAAAGTTTGAAAAGTTTAAATATTCTGGGACAATTGATTCATCCCCCCTCTCAGTTGTTTGTCCTTGTTTTGCCAACACAAATATCAAAAGATGGTTGTTTTTCTCTAATAAGAGATTTAGGAACATGCTTTGTGCTTCAAATATTCTTATTAGTAGAAATAAACTCTTGTGAACTAGAACTCCAAACCCCATTATGAAAAACAACACCTAGGAAACCTTTGGCACTATTAACCCTAGAGGAAAATACATTTTTCGGCATTGAAGAAACATTTCCAGAATAACGAAGAGTTGATCTATCTATTTCAATAGCACACTCCTTCGAAAGAGCAGACTTTGATAGCCTTCGTGCCTCATGAAAACCCTCATTCTTCACATAATGGGCAGAAAATTTTGAATAGCTACCATTAACAGCAAATTTCAAGCTCCGTTTCATGCGGTGCTCCATTTCAAAATCATCAATCTTTGATATTATAACCAGAATTGTTGGTTATTGTTCTCTAGCTTAGGATATATTGTTTCATTTTTGAAAAGGTGTTGTTGAAAAGGCTATGTTGTTTCAATTTTCGATAAGGTTTTGTTGAGAAAAGAGTAATTTTTGCATGGTTAAATGTTACTGTGAATTTTTTGTGGGTTTCTCTTTATGGCTTCTGTTTTGTGGCTATATTTGCAATGGAATAAAATTGTTGACATTATGTTATTTTTGTTGATTGTTGTTGTTTAGCTTGGGCTATATTGTATCATTTTCGATAACGTGTTGTTGAAAAGGCTATATTGTTTCAATTTTCACTAAGGTTTTGTTGAGAAAAGAGTATCATGGGTTTGTTACTATGAAGTTTTGATAAGGTGTTGTTGAAAAGGCTATATTGTTTCAATTTTTTATAAGGTTCTATTGAGAAAAGAGTATATATTTGCATGGGTTTATTACTGTGAATTTTTGTGGGTTTCTCTTTATGGCTTCCATTTTGTGGCTATGTTTGGAATGGAATAAAATTGTTAACATTATGCAGTTTTTGTCGATTGTTGTTGTCTAGCTTGGGCTATATTGTCTCATTTTCAATAAGGTGCTATTGAAAAGGATTTATTGTTTCAATTTTTGATATGGTGCAATTGAGAAAAGACTATGTTGTTTGTTAAAAGCAATATTGTTTTGTTTATGGTTGGTGTTTTGTGGCTATCATTTTGCATGGGTTTTGTGGCTATGGTTTTGTGGGTTTCTCCATCTAGGTTGCTATTGAAACCAATATTGTTTGATTTATGGCTTTCGTTTGGTGGTTATGGTTGCAACGGAATAAAATAGTTAATGTTATACAATTTATGTTTGATTCCATTAGGCATTATTGATTATTGGTCTCTATCTTAGGCTATATTGTTTCATTTTCAATAAGGTGTTGTTGAAAAGTTTATATTGTTTCAATTTTTGATAAGGTGTTGTTGAAAAGGCTATATTGTTTCAATTTTTGATAAGGTTTTGTTGAGAAAAGAGTATATTTTTGCATGGGTTTGTTACTTTGAATTTTTGTGGGTTTCTTTTTATGGCTTTCGTTTTCTGGCTATGTTTGTAACAGAATAAAATTATTAATTTTATGTAGTTTTTGTCGATTGTTGTTGCCTAGCTTGGGTTATATTGTCTCATTTTTTATAAGGAACTACTGAAAAGGCTATATTGTTTTAATTTTTGATAAGGCTTTGTTGAGAAAAGACTATATTGTTTGTTTGAAGCAATATTGTTTCATTTATGGTTGGTGTTTTGTGGCTATCATTTTGTATGGGTTTTGTGGCTATGGTTTTGCATGGGTTTTGTGTATTGTTGATTTTTGTTCTCTAGCTTGCACTATATTGTTTCATTTCTGATAAGGTTCTAGTAAAAAGGCTATATTGTTCCACTTTCAATAAGGTGTTGTTGAGAAAAAACTATATTTTTGCATCAGTATGTTATTGTGCATTTTTTTGTTTTGTGGGTTCCTCCATGTGGGTCGTTGTTGAAACAAATATTGTTTGATTTATTCCTTGTGTTTTGTCCCTATGGTTGCAACACAATAAAATAGTTAGCCTTATACAGTTTATGTTGATTTCCATAAGGCATTGTTGATTGTTGTTGTCTAGATTTAATATAGTTAATGTTATACAGTTTATGTTGATTTCGATAAGGCATTGTTGATTGTTGTTATCTGGCTTAGGCTACATTGTTTCATTTTTGATAAGGTGATGTTGAAAAGGCTATATTGTTTCAACTTGTGATAAGGTGGTGTTGATAAAAGACTATATTTTTGCATGGCTTTGTAACTATGATTTTTTGTGTTTTGTGGGTTTTTGCATGTGGGTCGATATTCAACCCAAATTGCATTTTTGTGGATATGGTTGCAATGCAATAAAATAGTTAACATTATACAGTTTATGTTGATTTTGATAGGGCATTGCTGATTGTTGTTGTCTGGCTTTAAAATAGTTAACATTATATAATTTATGTTGATTTCCATAAGGCATTGTTGATTGTTGTTGTCTAGCTTAGGCTATATTGTCTCATTTTCGATAAGGTGTTGTTGAAAAGGCTATATCGTCTCATTTTCAATAGGGTGTTGTTCAGAGAAGACTATATTATTTTTTAAAAGAAATATTGTTTTGTTTATGGTTCATGTTTTGTGGCTATGGTTTTGTATGGGTTTGTCAGTGTGATTTTTTATGTTTTGTGTGTTTCTGCATCTAGGTCACTGTTGAAACGAATATTGTTTGATTTATGCCCTTCATTTTATGGGTATGGTTGCAACTAAATAAAATAGTTAATGTTATATATTTTCTGTTGATTTACATAGGGTATTGTTGATTGTTGCTCTCTAGCTTAGGTTGCATTGTTTCATTTTTGATAAGGTTCTGTTGAAAAGGATAGATTGTTGTGTTTTCAATAAGGTGCTATTAAGAAAAGACTTTAGTTTTGTTGGTGTTTTTCATAGTACACCTAAGGAATCTCTAAAGAGTAGCCAACTCCTATGTTCAAGACCCTTAAAGTGAATGGACAACTGACAAGATTCAGTTGAAGACTGCAATCTTCTAAACTTCAAGCTCTGTGGGACCCAGGAGGGTATTCCTGTTAACATTTTATTTGACTACCTCAATAAATGACATAGAAAATCACAGATTGGTTCCTATAAGGGGTAAACAACAAAATTCACTCAAAGGTTGGCTAATCTTCAAGAAAATATCCATCAATTTACCAGGAACATGGAAAATATCTCACATACATGCTTCATTGTAGATAATTTTTTTTAGATTTATATTCTAACCCTGAATTTGTAAGGAAAGCTAGATGCAAAAACAACTTTCCTAACGTCAAAACCTCAGAGAAGAATGTAGATATACTTTCAATTTTTAATTATAGTTCAACTAAGATGCACTATGAAGTAAATAGCAGAAAAAAAGTATTTGACAATCACACATGAACACCAGATATATGTGGGAAAACCCTTATGGGAGAAAAACCCACCACACCAAGAGAAGTCACTTTGTATTACAGTAATAAAGATTACATACAAGTTTCAGACTTATCTTTCTGATGTCTATTTACAGTAGCATTCACCATGAACAATCTTGTATAGGAACCTTCAAGTTACAGTATTTTTAGATTAGATTACATTTACTGATCATACAACCACCCACCAATTCGTCGATCCAACCAACCGATTACAATCTACAATCAAAGAGTATAACCATGTCATTCCATGTCTGTCAAGCTTTCTCACAGAACCATCACAATGAACTATCTTCCAACTATTCAGATTCGGCTCCCTGATTGGCCAAAAACCAGCCATGTAGATAGTCATCGCTCGGTCAGAAGAAACAAAACTTTGTTGGCATCTCGATGAGACACTAACAGTGTCTTGCTGATGCCACAAATTTTTCATATCGATGTTGCCAAGAGTCATTTCCATCGGCAATATGTTTCACTGAGCTTACAACTTGTATTGGCTTCAGTTTTCCTTTCGGCAAGACTATCGCTCTTGCCAAGACATCCCAACAGGCCTTCTTGTGTTACACCGAGCTTAGGAGACTATCGCTAATACTTCCTTATGTCGCTAAGACCCCACACCAACGTTCTCCACATGTATCGCTATTGCCCAGACTCATTGCTTTCAGTGAGACATCATACCGAAGCTCCACAAGTCACATAGACGTGAGTTTTTCCATTCAGCAAGAGTATCATTCTTTGCAAAGACCTCACGCTGAGTCACCATGGGTTATACCAAAGTCGTATGTTATACTGAGCTCCAAAGAATAGTCAGAAAGACATATCAATATCGCCAAGAGGTTTCTCCGAGATCACACATGTCACCCCGAAGTCATCAACAAACACCAAGACATCACCTTCATCGAGAGTTCTTATTGAACACATATGTTACACCGAAGACCTCTCATCATCGGCGAGACTCACCAATGTCATTGGGACTTCATAGCAAGAACCCTTTAGTTATCCTGAAGACTTCAATACATAACATGTTGTCGACAAGACATTAGCTTTCGTTGGGACTTCACACCAAACAAAGCCTTTCATTCAAAGGTCTTCCCGATATACGATTGAATGGCCTATTGGCCAGAGATCTTCACAGGCGCTAAGAGGTCACACCGAAAGAAACATGTCACAGTGATATGATCCTTCGGTGAGACAAAAACTAGGTCACAGTGACCTATACAAAACATGATGTTTCAAACTGCTAGTCGGCCAGACATAAGAACTATCACACTGACTTGGCTCCAATGGAGGTTTTAGCCTGTGATAATTGAGGCATATTTTTCCAACAATCTCCCACTTGACGAAGATCACACAGGAACCTCCAGAGCACAATAAAACTTAATGAAAATAATGGGCACTAAGGCCCATCGAACTGGCACACCACCTGAACTTTTCTATGCTCACTAGCTTTGTCAATGAATCTACAACATTCTCCAAAGTATCAACCTTTTCCAAACTGACCTTTCCATCCTCCACCATATCTCGTACAAAGTGGTATTGTACATCAATATGTTTCATCCTGGCATGCAAAGTTGGATTCTTTGCCAGACAAATTGCACTCTGACTGTCACAGAAAATAGTTATTTCCCCTGCATCAAAACCAATGTTAGAACACAAATGTTTCAACCAAACTGCTTATTTACAAGCATGAGTAGCTTCCATATATTCAGTCTTCATAGTGGAAAAATTGACTAAAACTTGTTGCTTACTCATCCAACTCACTGCACCACCATTCAACATGAAAATGTATCCACTGGTGGACCTCCTGCTGTCAATGTCCCCTGCCCAATCAGAATCTACATATCCATGAATGTTGAGAGTCTTCTGTGATTCAACCAAGTTCCCATGGTAACATAAAGCAAAATCTAAAGTTCCCTTCAAATATCTAAACACTCTCTTCACAGCATCCCAATGTATCCTTCCAGGATTTTCCATAAATCGACTAAGAACTCCCACTGCTTGGGAAATGTCTGGCCTTGTATAGACCATTGCATACATGAGACTTCCAACCACACTAGCATAGGGTACACTAGTCATGTCCTCCATCTCAATAGGAGATTTTGGATAGTCCTCAATAGATAGCTTCATTCCCTGCAAAACTAGAACCACTAGCTGTTTGCAATCATTCATACAAAATATCTCAAGAACAATCCTGATATACTTACTCTAACTGAGCCATAGTTTTCTATTCTTCATGTCCCTAGTTATCTCCATCCCTAGAATATACCTTGCTGCACCAAGATCTTTCATTTCAAACTTAGCAAACAACTGAGACTTAAGATCATAAATCATTAGCTTACTATTTCCTATGAACAGTATATCATCAACATAAAGAGCAATAATAAGGACTTGATCACTTTCAGCTTTATAATATATGTAGTGATCAGATTTTGATCTCAAAAATCTCAAAGACAATACAAAAGTATCAAATTTTTGGTACCACATTCTAGGTGACTGCTTTAACCCATACAGAGACTTCTTTAATTTGCATACCAGTTTTTATTTACCTTTCTCAACAAAGTGCTCAGGCTGGGACATATAAATTTCTTCTTCAAGATCACCATAAAGAAATATTGTCTTCACATCCATCTGTTCAACCTCTAAGTCATACGCTACTGCAAGTGACAAAAGAAATCTGATAGATGCCAGCTTTGCTATAGGAGAAAATATTTCCCCATAATCGATTCCCTCTACCTAAGAATAACCCTTTGCAACTAGTCTAGCCTTGTACTTTTCCACACTACCATCTAGACCAATTTTCTTCTTAAATACCCACTTGTATCCAACAACCTTTCTGCCTTTAGGCAAGGGCACCAGACTCCAGGTTTCATTCTTTTCTAATGATGCCATCTCTTCATTCATGGCTTCCAACCAAGAGTTTGAATCAGACATTTTAAATGCCTTCTTTATAGTCCTAGGCTCATCAGTGCTAGAAATTAAATCATAGGCACAAGTAGAATCAATCAAAGAGAACCCATACCTATCTGGTTTTTTTCTTTCACGGGTTGACCTCCTCACTTGCTGAGACTGAGGTTCTTCTTCAGAACTGCTTGAGCTCTCCTCAGTTTCAGGTACATTTTGAATTTTCAATTCCTCTTTCTCTAGTGTAGGAGGAATTAATGCTACATTCTTATTGTTTTATGACTTTGTCTCTGACTGTAGATCCAAGGTAGAAGGTTTTAGCTCATGAAAGATTACACTTTTGTTGTACACAACCTTCTCTATATCAGGATTCCAAATCTTGTATCCTTTTATGATAGCACTATAGCCAATAAAAATACATTCGATAGCCTTGTTCTCCAATTTAGATCTTTTCACATCCGGCACATGAGCATATGCCTCACAGCCAAAAACACGAATATGTCTTAAAGAGGGCTTCTTACTAGACCACACTTCTAAATGTATTTTCTCAGCAAGAGCAGAATTTGGAGAATGATTAATTAGGTAACATGCAATAGATACAACCTCAACCCAGAACTTCTCCTCCAAGCCAGCACTACTGAGCATACTTCATGCTCTCTCCATCACTGTCCTATTGAACCTTTCTGCAACTCCATTTTGATGTGGAGTATAAGGTGTAGTCTTGTGTCTTTTAATACCATGGTCTTTATAGTATCTTTCAAATTCATCATAACAGAATTCACCACCATTATCAATCCTTAAGCATTTTATTTTTCTACCAGTCTAATTTTCAACAAGATTTTTAAATTCTTTAAACTGACTGAATACTTCTGATTTACTTTTCAGAAAATATACAAATGCTCTTATTGAATAATCATCAATAAACGACACATAGTATCTTGACTTAGACAAAGAAGGAACATCCACTGGACCAAATACATCCGCATGAATATAATCTAGCAAACTAGAAGATTTATGAGGACTGGAATAAAAAGAAATGCGTTGTTGCTTTCCATATATACAATGCTCACAGAATTCAAATTCGAGATTACAATCTTCAAGCCCCTCAACCAAATTTTTATTCTTTAAGTTTTTTAAACCTTTTTCTCCTATGTGGCCTAACCTATGATGCCAGAGCATAGTCTTCTCTGTTGGAAGTTTTACTTCCATAGATTTTACATAATTAGGGATATTTCCCTCTTTACCTCCATGAGTAGCTTTTAGTGACTTTCTAGAGACACTGTTACATTGAATAGCATGTGCATCCAGCTTGTACAAGGTACCAATTCGAGCACCTCTAGCCAGCACCATTGAACCTCTAGTCATCTTGCAGCCATTTCCAAAGAACGTGACTTATACTCCAATATCATTTAGCTTACTGATAGACAGTAAATTTTGAGCCAGACCTGGTATGTGTATAACATCATTAATTCCCTTTACTCTGCCATTAGGAAATTGTATTCTGACTCTTCCATGGCCAACTATCTCTAAATTTGAATCACTTTCCAAGTACACCTTTCCACCATCGTATTCTTCATACTTTGTGAACCAGTCTCTATGAGATGTCATGTGGAAAGATGCTCCAAAATCAATCAGTCAGACATCATCTAATGCCTGAGTAGCCAAGGCTGCAATGAAGTCATCACCATCACTATGAGAAGAACCATTATCAGAAGAGCCCTTCTTCTTTTTCTCTTCTTTACAATCCTTTCAGACATGACTAAGTTTCCCACAGTTCCAGCACTTCACCTTGGACTTCTTTCCATGAGACTTTGATCTCCCCTCTTATTTTGATTTGGACTTCTTGTCCATCTTCTTGCCTTTCTCTTTTGACCTTCCTCTAATAGCAAGAACTTCCTTCGCCATCTTAGAAGATTTCCTTCTCATTTCTTCTGACAATAAAGAACCAACAACATCTTCCATCTTGAAGCTAGATTTTGTACTCCCAATAGACATCACTAGATGATCCCATGAGTCTGGCAAAGAACATAATAATAGCATAGAGCGATCCTCTTCATCAATTTTTAAACCAACAGATGTCAATTGAGCAATCAGCATATTAAACACGTTCAAATGATCAGCCATAGACCCTCCTTCCTGCATTCTCAAAGAATACGGCTTCTTCCTCAGGAATAGCTTATTCACCAAGGACTTCCCCTGATAAATAGACGCCAGTCTCTTCCACAAAAAAGAGGCAGTCTTCTCCTCATGCACATTCAGAAGAACTAATTCTGCAAAACAAAGCCTTATCAACCCCTTAGACTTTCTATTTGCAAGGTCCCAGTCTTCTTGCTTCATGCCTGTAGGTTTAGTTCTAGACACTGCAAGCCACAGATCATGATCAACTAGAAGATCTTCCATCTTGAGTTTCCACAACTCAAAGTTACTGCCGTTGAACTTCTCTATTTCAAACTTTCCAGACGTGCTAGCCATCTCAACCTGTAAGCAGAAATAACAAACTCTACAAGACTCCCACTGAATAGAATTGACTAAAAAATACCCAACATACCCACAAGGATAACACAACTAGCCAGGCTCTGATACCACTTGTAAGGAAACCTAGATGCAGAAAAAACTCTCCTAACGTCAAAACCTTGGAGAATAATGTAGATATACTTTCAATTTTTAATTACAGTTCAACTAAGATGCACTATGAAGTAAATAATAGAAACGGAGTATTTGACAATCACAAATTTACACCAGATATACGTGGGAAAACCCTTATGGGAGAAAAACCCACCACACAAAGAGAAGTCACTTTGTATTACAGTAATAAAGATTACATACAAGTTTTAGACTTATCTTTCTGGTGTATGTTTACAGCAGCATTCACCATGAACAATCTTGTATAGGAACCTTCAAGTTACAGTCTTTTTAGATTACATTATATTTACTGATCATACAACCACCCACCAATCCATCAATCCAACCAACCAATTACAATCTACAATCATAGAGTATAACCATGTCATTCCATGTCTGTCGAGCTTCCTCATAGAACCGTCACAATGAACTATCTTCCAACTGTTCAGATTCGACTCCTCTGATTGGCTAAAAACCAACCACGTAGATAGTCATCACTCAGTCAGAAGAAATAAAAATTTGTTGGCATCTCAGTGAGACACTAATAGTGTCTCACCAATGCCACAAAGTCTTCATATCGATGTCGCCAAGAGTCGTTTCCATTGGCAATATGTTTCACCGAGCTTACAACTTGTATCGGCTTGAGTTTTCCTTTTGGTAAGACTATCGCTCTCACCAAGACATCCCAACAAGCCTTCTTGTGATACACTAAGCTTAGGAGACTATCGCTAAGACTTCCTTATGTTGCCAGGACCTCACACTGACGTTCTCTACATGTATCGCTATCACCTAGACTCATTGCTTTCTGTGAGACGTCATACCGAAGCTCCACAAGTCACATAGATGTGAGTTTTTCCATTCGGCAAGAGTATCGTTCTTCACCAAGACCGCACACTGAGTCACCATGGGTTATACCAAATTCATATGTTATACTAAGCTCTAAAGAATATTCAGAAAGACATATCAATATCACCAAGAGGTTTCTCTGAGATCACATATGTCACCCCAAAGTCATCAACAGTTGCCAAGACATATCACCTTCATCGAGAGTTCTTATCGAACACATATATGTTACACTAAAGACCTCTCATCATCGGCGAGACTCACCAATGTCACTGGGACTTCATAGCGAGAACCCTTTAGTTATCCCGAAGACTTCAATACATAACATGTTGTTAGCAAGACATTAGCTTTCATTGGGACTTCACACCGAACAAAGCCTTTCAGCCAAAGGTCTTCTCGATATACAATTGAATGGCCTATCGGCCAAAGATCTTCACAGGTGCTAAGAGGTCACATCAAAAGCAACCTGTCATTGCGATATGATCCTTCAGTGAGACAAAAACTAGGTCACAATGACCTATACAAAACATGATGTTTCAAACTACTAGTCGGCCAGACATAAGAACTGTCACACCAACTTGTCTCCAATGGAGGTTTCAACCTGTGATGATTGAGGCATATTTTTCCAATAGAATCAACAGTTAAATGTATCACTATTACTCAAAAAAAAATACCAAGACAAATAGACTAGTGTCTTCATCAATTGGGCAATGGATTCATGCATCTTACAACCTATCATGTGGAAATTCTTTAAATCTAATAATTATGGACTATTTCCACAAGAACTTGGATTATGGAAACTCTCTACATGCAATACATCACTTCTTACAAAATTCTTAGTAAATCATCACAAGTTCATGACCCCATTTAAACATTTAATTGATTCATTGAATCGAAGAAGAAATGAAGGAATGCATTCAAATGAAACATCTGAAGATGAATCAAATATACTTGATATTATATTCAAAACTTGAAAAATGATTTATAGAGAAGAGCAGATGAACTATGTATGGAGTTTATTTTGATATCAATAATTTCTACAAAACTCTTTAAGATTTTCATATGCAAATTTCAAAACCAAAGACAATTCTACTATCCTATTTTCTGGTATTCTTCTATTTTCTACCCTTTTACATATTAGACCTAAAGTTCAAAAAAATAGAACCATTGCAAATGAGCCTTGAATTCCCTTTTAGAAAGCAAGGGAACCAACAAGCTTCTGGCTTGAAATGCAGCTACATTACAAAATTTCATTTCATACCGCATTTTAGCTGCATTTCAAAATTCCCCGCACGATGATTCTGTTGAAATGGGGAAAACAAAATTTCCATAGCTGCCATGAGGAAGAAGTAAAGTACCACCAAAATCTCCTTGATCACCATGTAAGTGGGAAGACCGATGTTTATATTACCATGAGGGTACACAGTCAACATCCAACACCCCAAAAAATTTCCACACACACCAAGAGAGAAAATGACCGCTACAAAAATCATTAATCAACACAAAAATTTCATTCACCACCACCTTTTCATTAACCAAAAACCCTTTCACTAGTAGCACACACACCACGGTACACACACCCACTTCGTGTCATAGCGAGGCTTGGAGATGAAACCTCAACTCCTTCCTCATCCTTATCTCACTTTAGCATAGCACCATCATGCCCACTAGGAGTCTTGACCACAAGAGGCTGAATAGACAACACCTCAGCTCCAGGAGATGAAGCTCGACCCATGGTCTCGAGATATTGATGATAGCTAGAATCCGTATCTGTTTCAGTCTTTGACAAGCTCTCTATTATGTTAATGGGAAAAAAATTTCATCCAAAGGAGCCACAACCATATCGAAGCTTTTGTTGAATTCTACTGGGGGACCTAACAATCTCTTCTCCTTTTATTTCCACTACCTCCAAGCTCACGACCTGGCCTTTCAAATGATGGTTGCATCTGGTAGCAACAGGTACAAATCCTTTTCCTCTGGTATCCTTGTGTATGCCCTATTTTCACTTTGGGTCCTCGTCATGGGACCTCTAAGAATTTAATCGAGACAACCTCCATACAAGAACTGATGAAACACTGAGCTTGCTTGTTTTTCCACTAGAAAATCCACACTCGCAACCTTGGCTCTCTAAAAAAATTAAAGACTTTCCAACTAATTGCTATGGTAAAAATAGCAACTCACCACTTCTATTTATTGAAAAGAGTGATGATAACGATCATCAATGTTCAATGAAGAACACACGCGCAAATCATACAATTCGTTGGCATGTGTATTGTCACTGTTTAATTCCCAAATGCATGGAAATCTACAAATCATACTTCATGATTTCTGACAATTAAGTTTTCACACGTATAGGGATCAATTTGATCACACCTGCAGAGAGTAGATCAGTAATTCCTACTGGTTGCATAATGAAACGGCTATCACATGTCATTTTATCAACTTTGAATGTCACTCATTGATCTCACAATGAGATGGTAGATTGAATGGCTCAGTTTAGGTTGACCAAGTTTGAAATCCAACAATGCTTCACTCATTGTCTTCATCCAATAGTGTTAACCCACCTCAAATGATAAATTCTCTATCATCAAGCTTCATCCATCTCACAGACTAGGTGGATTGATCCACGTTTCGGGATCTCATTGATCTCATGGCCTTTAATGAGCCTTCATCTTCTCCTCACAAGCCAGTGAGAAATGGTGGTGATTATCCCCTATCATTTAATCTTTTCCATTGGTTTAGAACCATGAGCAATGAGCTAGATAGTGGATATTGGGCCCCATGTCCATATGAGGACATGTGTCATCATCTTGTTGTCCTCACACTATGTATCCAGATGGCATTTTCCATCTGCAAGCTAGCGAGGTATGGTCAAGATCTCTTCCCACAGTCTCAAATCACTAAACATGTACACAGTAAGGTCAACATTAAAGAAGGGGCCAATACTAGGTCGATGGTGACATGACCCTCATGGGTGAACGACTTAAGCTTAATTTTTTTTGGTAAAAATTTAACACTCGACTTTAGGATGCAATTAAAATCAATGACTGATTGGGTAACCAACACTCTAGACCAAAGGGGTCAGTAGCTAAACATACATGATGGCTCAAGTAATGAATTAAGGGCTGGAAATTGGTAGGACGGGTCAATGTGACATTAAAAGACCTAAAGCCTTTCAAAAGAAAAACCCTACTCACTAATGGGGAAAAGGGTTTTAAAATGCAAACTAAACCCATGGGGTACTTAAAATTCTTCAAAACTTTGGGAGCTCCATCAATGGCTCATGCTCGAGGACATATACCCCCAGTGGGTATAGTGAATCTAAATCTCAAGTTGAAGCAAACTAGGGCAGAAGACCAAAACCCAAGAGCATGCCCAGACAAGGCAAGTAGACACAATAGAAAGCAAACACACTAGAACAACCTATGTACACTATTTACAAAATATACATTGCGATTTACTTCAATAAATTGGTGGCCCCTAGCCCCAAAAATTCAAGGAAAACTCTTTCCTTTGTCAAACACCTTGGCCTATTTTACTAACAATGGGTCTGCATGGACATGATGCAATTCCAAGCTGTTAGCACTAGCATAATCAACATTTCCTATGACATTTGATGTAACATTGCTACATTTATCCTTCTCAACCTTAGGTTCATCAAGCTAGACCAGGAAGATGAAACCTCATACTCCACACTGTCATGAAGTGTAAAATCACATTCCACTTGCTCATCAAACTTAAAAGCCTCATAGATATTTTGGCTTATATCTAGCCAATCTTCTATAAGATTAGAGAAAAGGAAAACATGATCAGGCATATCCTCAATCTGTTTGTCACAAGTGTTTTCTTCATGAGATGAAATAAGTTCAATGATAAGGTCCATAAGATAAGGAGCATCTACAAAAAAACTCCATTGCAGCTTCATACTGGCTTATATCATTCACCTAGTTATCTATTCATTTGAATTCATCCTCACATGGATGAAATAATCCTACAATACTAACATACTCTGCAGAATCACCAAGTAATTCCTTCTCCTCAACATAAAATAATGTTTCCTAAGTATCCATGCTTTTATCCTGATTTACCTCTTGGTCTCCAAAGAGTGGAATTCCTTTTATATCAAGGAAAACATCATCATGTGGAACATGACTAGTTGACATTTCAACTACCTTTTCAAGTACATAGCCAGTCACTATAGGAAAATTAGCATAAGCATCTACATCCCTTTTGGCATCCATGCTACATTCAAATCTAACATCATAATCTTGAGCTTCTTTATCATGGGAGCTATTGTCTCATTTAGACTCCAGCAAGTCTAAGGAATTCTCTTAATACTTATCAAGCACAATCTATTCAATCACATGTTGGGAAGATAGTTCACCAATGTTTGTGTCTCCACATCCTCCATTTTTTTGGGGGATTATCCAATTAGGGGTGACATTTTCAAAGGAAAATTTTCCAACCTTAATATCACCTTATTTTTGTTTGTGTCATCCATGACACATCCACTAGTAACACTTGCTAGATACTCATTAGGGGTATCTTCAAAAATAGGATTGCTCCTATACCAATAGAAATTATCACTTATAACCTCACTACCCAATGCAAGTTCATCAAATAAAGGATTTTTACATACCTTCATGATAGTTGCATGTACCTCATTTTCCTCAATGTCAAGATTCCAGCAATTTTGACCATCAGTGCATTCAAATTTAGCGTAATCACTTGAAGAACAGAGAGAAACATTCTCAACATCCTCCTCATCATTTACACTCACAATAATTGATCCACATGAAGAGTACTGCTCACTGCCTAGGAAACACACACCCTCAAGGCTATTAACATATCCCCTACTAGAAGCAAGGGATTCCATCTCCACTTCATAAGAATAATCATATCCAATAGAAGATTGTCCAAACTCAATCTCATCACTTTGATTCCTCATTTGTTCCATCTCATTGAAGCCAAGTGTATTCCCTTCACTGATTGGTGCATGATAAGTGTTGGATGAATCAATTTGTGATGTTTCACCATGTACCTCTTGTTTTTTCTCATAGCTTATGACATCCTAAGGAAGATAATTAGGTACTATCTCCTTGTTCTCACACTCTGTCTCTTCATCCTCATCACTACTACATGCACTTGCTTCTATGTTTCTTGTAAAATAACAACATTCAATTGCTCAAACTCTAATGCTTCTCCTTGATTTTTCAATATTAGTCTTTAATCCTCCTCACTATGGAAATTATTTCCCACATTCTGGGAAATAACTAGGGGCATATGACCATGCTCAATTTCTTCCACGGTATTTATCCAATCCACTACTTGATCAAGGCTGTGAGGCTTCTAATTCTCAAACCACTAGATTGATCCTGGTATGTAGGCTTCACAAAACAAATTAATGCACATTAAATCACTAAACCTAAAACTCTTGGGTATCTCCATCAGAACATCCAAGAATCTTGAAAAAAAATATTATGGTGACTCATTCACATGTCTCTTCATATCATACAACTTTCTAATAGAGAAAATTAAGTCAGCCTTTCCCATCCTGGGCTAATGTGAGGTTGATGCTTGCTCATGTTCTGCACCTAGTGGGAGTAATGCAAATGTAACATATATGGTCTCCTTTTCTTGACAAACATTTTTACTTCCTGATTGGTTTGGCTCAATAGCCTAGATGCTATTAGAACTACTACTAGCAATCGTAGGTCCCCTCATGATTGACAATTTCAAATTATTCTCAGTGTTCATAGCCTCTTGGTAGGCTTGTTGTAAGGTGGCAGGTTCTTTATCTCTTAACAAGAAGCTCATATTACTATCAAATTCTCCCAAATATACAACCAAACACTTTGCATCATTTGGTCTCATGTGTTCATGGATTTTCCTTATGGCCTTGGAAAATCTAAGGTTGAAAGAAAGGACCAATTCCCCCTTATCCCTAGAAATCTCCATGAAATTCTTTCTTGAAACACTTGGGTTTATCCTTTCACCAAATTGGTCCATGAAGGTTTCCTTAAGTTCATTCCAACAATGTACAGAAGAAGCAAGCAAAAAAGAGAACCAGTCTCTTGCATCTCCTTTCAGAGATTGAATAAATAACTTCATAATCAAATCTTCGCAATCTATCTCATAATCACCCATCACATCAACAAATTCGTGCACATGCCTACTTGCTGAATCTGACTTGTTACCACTGAATCTTGGTATTTTGTCCTTGACCTTGGATGGCACCACATTTGGGTAACCATAGACATTGTCAAAGCTAATTGCCTTGTACCTATCAATACTAAAATTGCTTTGGTGAGACAATGATTGCTCACCTTACATGCCTTTATCCATATTTATGCCAAATAATATGGATTGGTAACCCTTCTTTAATTCTTGAAAAGGAATTTAGAATATACTAGGAAAACATACAATATTATCCATTTTTTTCATTTTGGTTGCAATGCAATAAAATAGTTAATGTTATACAGTTTATGTTGATTTTTGTTCTCTAGCTTGTTACCTAATAGGCTATTTGTGTGAACTTTGTTTAGAATTCCCATCAACCTTCCCAGTTTTTTAGCCTTCTGGCGGCCATGAAAAAGGTGGTAGATGTTCTTGAACTTGGGTCAGAATTTTTGTCAGCCCCCTTAGTTATCAATCATCCTTCACAATTTTTAGGCCTTAATGGTGGCCGTGAAAAAAGGTTGTGGAGGTGCTTGGTGTGCGTTGGGAATAGTTTGACATATTTTCCACTACGCAGATAGAGAAGGCCAGTGAAATTAAACATTGGTTTGTATCAACATTATTTGTTGTATGGTTTGTTTTTGTTGGCAATGGTTGTAATAACACCTACCATTTATTCATTTGTGGCTTCCATTTAGTGGTCATGGTTGCAACATAACCAAATAGTTAATGTTGTGTAGTTTATATTGTTTTCCATAAGGCATTGTCAAGTGTTCATGTCTAGCTTTGGCTATATTGTTTCATTTTTTATAATGCAGTCTTGGGAAAATTATTTGACTTCTTCCTTGAATAGCTTCAAAAAGGTTTTGATCACATTATATGTGGCAACCAGTGTTTCTTATTATGTTTAATATAAATCCTATTATTGTAAGAATTCATTTTTGAGGATGAAACAAATAACAACTTTCTTCCCAAATAAAAAACTATCTTCTCAAAACAATAAATATGAATGTTTTGTTTTCCTTTCTAAATAATGTTTTGTTTAATATATAATTCTTATTAAAATGAATTTCACTCATGGTTCATATGATACTTAATTAGCATAACAAGATGTTGAGAGTCAAAGATTTAATCATCAAATTTAGAATAAAAACCTTAAGGTTCAATCAAGAACACACATATAACCAGATATATATATCTATATGTACACATGTATATATCTATTTATATATAGACTGCTATATCTAAATAGATGTGTATACCATATTTTTTCCTCACTACGTAACTCCTCCCCTTCAAATTTATGGAGAGCAAACATCTAGACTGAATTTTCCCTCAATTGACTCACCGAGAAGGCTACGAATTTCAATCTTTTGTTGCCTATAATATATTTCCTAGTCTGAAGCAAGGCATTATTGTAGTCAAAAAAAGGTTTGAATTTGTAGCCTTCTCAGCCAGTCAATTGAGGGAAAATGCAGTGTGGATATTTTCTCTCTTAAACGTTGTTTGGCATCAACATTAATTGTTGTATGGTTTGTGTGTGTTGGCAATGGTTGTAATAATAGTTGTCATTTATTCATTTGTGGCTTTCATTTTGTGGTTATGGTTGCAACATAACCAAATAGTTAATGCTATACAATTTATGTTGTTTCCCATAAGGAATTGTTAAGTGTTCTTATCTAGCTTTGGCTATACTGTTTCATTTTTTATAAGGCAGCCTTGGGAAAAGAATTTGACTTTTTCCTTGAATAGCTTCAAAAAGGTTTTGAACACATTTTATGTGGCAACCAATGTTTCTTATTATGCTTAATATAAATCCTATTATTGTAAGAATTCCTTTTTGACGATGAAATAAATAACAATTGTCTTCCCAAATAAAAACTTTCTCAAAACAATAAATATTAATGTTTTGTTTTCCTTTCTAAATAATGTTTTGTTTAATATATAATTCTTATTGGAATGAATTCCACTCATGGTTCATATGATACTTAATTAGCATAACAAGGTGCTAAGAGTCAAAGATTTAGTCATGGAATTTTAAAATAAAGACCTTAAGATTCAATCAAGATGATATTAGTAGTTTTACTTATAATAATATGTTAACAATTCAATTATTTCATAATAGAATGACTCAAAGGTACATACCTATTTCTCTTATTGGTTGATATGTTGCATTATGCTTTTTCATACCTTGCATTTAATACTTGTTGAAGTAATAAAATAGTTTATGCTATTTTCCATAGGGCATTGTTGATTGTTCTTCTCTTGAATAAATTATTTGATTTATGGTTTCTGTGTGGTGGCGATGGTTGCAAAGTAATAAATTAGTTCATGTTCTTCTTGATAAGGCATTCTTAGTTTTTTTTGTGTGTCTTTAAGGGTAGTTCTTATTTGTCTACGCCTTAATAAGGATTTATTAGAATGCCAGGTTGTCTATTAAGTGTGAGATGAAACATTGGTCTTGCTATCGATTATAGTGGCAGACCAAAAATACATTATCTGCCACCATAATCAATGGTGATATCGATGTTTTTTATTGCAATTAATATAGAGGTTGTTGCGCATATGAATGTTGTTTGCATCTAATTTCACACAGATACATATCTGCACATAGGGAAAATAAAATGAAATGCAACAAAAGAAACCATGCTCTCCACTCTACCATATTGGATCATGGACCATCATAGGTTGTTACACAGATATATCCATAGGTGTTATTCAAACAAATGAATTTTGTCTACATCTAATGTTAGAAACACATAGATCTATAGATAGGAAATATAAAATTGAACACAAAAAAATGATGCCTGCTCTCAACCCTATCATATTGGGTCATGGAGCCTTATGGGCTCTCACCAAACCCCCAGGCAAGAACATACATCTTCCACCACTCTAATCAATGGTGAAATCAATCTTCCTTATTACACTTACTATACAGTCTATCATTCTAACAACTCTTTTTTTGAGGCTAAAAGAAATAATAACTAAAAAGGTGTATTTAATGCATGCAATACATATATATGCAGTTGCAGAACAAAAGCTACACCGATATATATATGTGTGTGTGTGTGTGTATCTCAAGTTAGATGCACATATATACGCATTGTTGATTGTACTTTTAAAAAATACTATATTGTTTGTTGAAACGAATATTGTTTGATTTATGCTTTGCCTTTTGTGGTGATGATTTTGGATGGGTTTGTTACTATGAATTTTTTTGCTCTGCAGGTTTTTCCATCTTATGTAGTGTTTCATTTTTCTTTTTTTGTGTGTACATATGTATGTATGTAAAATTATATGTAGACAACATTCATATATACTCGACTTTATAGTAAGCATAATAAGAAACATTTTTCCACATACAATGTGTTGAAAAGCTCTTAAAAGTTATTTAAGGAAGAAGTTCTATAGAGATGGTGGCATCAATGTTTGATAAAACACTCAAAATATGGCTTATTATTCCAACAATTTTTTAGTATGTATCAATGTTATTTGCAATTTCTATGACATACATCCAAATCTACACATGGCATTGTTCATTAGTGTTTCCCTTGCAAACATTGGCACCACACACAAACCAACAATGCTCTATGGAAATTAACATAAACTGTATATCATTACATTCCCACATATACTTTTTGTGTCTAAATATATTTGTGCAATAGATTCCTACAAATGTAGCCAGGGCATGCAATGCCTACATATGTTCTTGTAAAACAAAATGTGTGCCAATATTTGTAAAACAAAATAATTTCTTTTGAAATGATTATGCCATGTAAAAAACACAAAATAGGCTCCAATCATCTTCATGAAAATTCCACAATAGATAATTGCACTTGCATGTTCACAGAAGCTTTCCCTCCTCATTCACACCTCTAATAGAAGGTAAATCCACACAACCACACCCAACAATGCCTTGTTGAAAATTACATAGACATTCGCTATGTTTTTTGAGGATTTAAATGGCGGGTGCTACTTAAAACCATTGCCACTACACGGAAACCATACAACAATCAAAATCTAATAGTGACAAACCCATTGAAAACCTTCACAACAAAATGTGAACCATAAATGAAACTGTATTGGTTTCAACAGTGACTCAAATGAAAAAACCCATAGAAACACAACAATTCACAAAACACAACAATTCACAGTAGCAATCCAATGCAAAAAAAAAACAATATTTCCTTCCAACCATCGTGGCTACACTGAGTTGATAAATGAAACAATATACCCTAAGCTATAGAACTACAATGAACAATAGCCTATGGAAATAACATGAATTGTTTTCAAAACTATGTTGCTTTTAACAATGACCCAGATGGAAAAACCCACAAAACACAACAATTCATTATAGCAATCCAATGCAAAAACAAACAATATTTCCTTCCAACCTTCATGGTTGCATAGAGAGCATAAATGAAACAATATACCCTAAGCTAGAGAATAGCAATGAACAATGGCCTTGGGAAAATAACTTGAACTATTTTTGAAATACTCTAGAAAGGGTTTTCCCAATATGCAACTCCACCCACACCTCTACCCGCTTGCTTCAAATGCACCTCTTCCTACTTTCCAAAACCAATAAAATAGTCTTGGTAATGGAAAGTTATCAATCGGAGTGATGGAAAATGTATGAACCCTATGCACAAATATGTATGTATGTCATAGCAGATGCAAACAACATTTATTCCATAAGATATTGGTGATTGTTGTTCTCTAGGTTAGGGTGTAGTATTTCATTTTTGATAAGAGGTTGTTGAATAAGCTATACTGTTTGATTTTTGATAAGGTGTTGTAGCAAGAAGCAAAGAAAATTATATTTTTGTTGGATATAAAGAAGAAAGTACATGGCAATGCTAACACACCTGAAAACTAGAACCATTTCTTCGTAGCACATAGGTTGCTCCCAAATGGCTAGCAAAAAAATAGGTGGACACATAAATAGCTCAAATATTCATAAGTTCTACTCATAACCTCAAAGATACATGTAGAAAATGCATATACAAACATACACACTCGTGCCTTAAATAAAAAAAAAATATTAGTTTCAACAGCAACCTAGTAAATTCTATTTTTCAACAGCATCTTATAAAAAGGAAACAATATAGCTAGATCTATAGACCAACAGTTGACAATGCCTTATGGACAACATCATAAATTCTATAACATTTACTATTGCATTGTGAATCAAATATGAAACAATATAGCCAGAGTTGAACTAATAAAATAGTTTAAGCTATTTTCCTAACTTCAAAAAACTTTTTAGCACATTATATGCGGCAAGCAATGTTTCTTATTATGCTTAATATGAAGCCTATTATTGCAAGAATTCCTCTTGAGGATGAAACAAATAACAACTCTCCTAGAAAAGCAATAAACAGGGGGACAAGTTTATATGAATTTTGTCTACATCTTATTTTGCATACATACATATCTGCACATAGGAAAAGAACAATGAAACGCAACAAAAGAAAGACATACTTTAGTGTTTGTTGTATGGTTTGTGTCTACTGGAAATGGTTGAAAAGTAATAAAATAGTTCATGCTCTTCTTAATATGGCATTTTTGGTTGTCTTTGTGTGGCTTGTGGTGACAGTCTACACTATTTTCCATGGGGCATTGGTGATTATTGAGTTGTGGCTTTAGCAATACATGTGGAAAATGCATATAGGCACATACACAGCCACATATACATATAGACATTCAAAATAGTGAATAGAAATTGTGGAGATATAAGAGTATGTGGAAATTGAGATTGACAAGAAGCAAATAACTATATTGATATTAAAAACTGGACATATCTATATATACATAGGTGCATATCCTAAAAGATACATGTAGAAAATGCATGTACACATATACACACTCACACATATAAATACATTACAGACACATTTGTCTACACACAATTGTATCAAGATGTTGTATGCACTGAGAACATTGAATTGCATCCATACATGTTTTTGTATATGTATATGTAGATGTATACATGCATACAACCATGTCCACAAGTATATATAAGAACAGTTGGAAATAGAAAGGGTTTTTTCAAATTGCACCTCTTCTTGCTTGGTTCAAGTGTACCTCTTCCCACTTTCTTTCTCTTTGCTCCTTGCTTTCTTTAGCATCTGCAAAAAAATGGGCAATAAATTATCATAGCCGACACTTTTGTATTACTTTTCCAACTATCACCCCATGTAGGAAAACACAAAAAAAACCTGCTTCCAGCTAGACAGTAGCTTGACAATGAATGATCAAACTTGCAACTTCATAGAAGCTTTCTCTCCTTTCTCATAGTTGTGATAGCTGATAAAGCCACAAAACAACAACCACAATTCCTTATCACAAATTGTGCAGACATTTGATCGTAGTGATGGACAATGTATTTCCCCTATGTGCAAGAATGTATGTATGTCATAGTGGATGCAAAGAACATTGATACATAGTGATCCCTATCTTTATTTTGTTGGGACGTCCTTGGAATCATAAGGTGTAATTTAAGTGTTCTATAATAATGTTTTTGACATCTAATATCACATATGTAGATTTCTACACATAGGGGAAATAAAATGAGTGGCAATGATAGTCAAGAATGCAATTTGGATAACAACATAAACTCTATAACATTTACTATTTTATTATGTATCGAAAATGAAGCGATATAGCCAAAGCTAGAGAACAACAATTAACAATGCATTATGGAAAAAAACACAGACTATTTTATTATGTTGCAACCATTGGCACATAATGGAAGCCATATATGAAACAATATTAAATTTTCTTGTGTGTAGATATGTATGCATGTCAAAGTAGATGTAAACAATGTACATACATACTCTTCCCGATGTTTATTATTTTGTGAAAATAGTTGTTATCTATTTGAAACTTGATAGGGAATTCTTCAAATGATATACTGTATATTAACTGTTATATAGAACATTGAAGCCTTTTTCCTAATTATTTATTTTTCCTCTTATTGTTGATGTCTATAGAAAAAAAATTCAAAGATTAAAAAAATGAAACAAAAAAATTGGAGTAATAAATTGTATATTAAGTGTTATATGAGTCATTGAACCATTTTTTTTATTAATATTTTGTTGTCATATCCTTGATTAATGTGAAAAAAAAATTGAGAGATCATGTTGTGTTTTGAAGTCATAGAGCTTGTAGTCAACCGTCAGTGTTGTAGCTCTCATCTTTTAAAAGAGCAGTCCTAGCAATGTTGGTGGACTCTGGATCTACCCAGGATGATGAACAATCCTCAAGCACCAGTCTTATAAGTCTATTGCTTGTTTTTTTTTTGTTGCTGACAATTAAATTAACACTTTTCCATGTGCATCGAGTGAACTGTGAATATGCTTCATTTGAATTAATGGTTGGTGTGATATATATTCTAACTAATTTATATTCAAATTCTTTATTTACTTTTGATTTGCTGGCCACTTGGGAGTCATCTATGTGTTGGGGAAAAAATGTTACAGTTTTCAAATGTGTCAACATTGTTGTTTGCTTCTAGACTTGTGTCATAGCCATGAATATCTCATTGCTTCCGCTTCACTGAATAAAATTGCCTTGTAGGATACAAATGTACATCTAGCCTTTACAGCACGTGATACGATCTATTGATGTTGGAGATGTTGTCCCATCTCTGGTTCTCTAGCTAATGTCTATTCAAAAAATTGGAGGCGATCAAAGCTCGGTTGACCACTACAAATTCATCCTTTCTGATGGAACCCACATGCAAATAGGGACTTTACTTGCAAAATACAATGACCTTTTGTTTACAGGGGCATTGAAAATAGGTCCCATATTGTGCTTGAAAATCTATCTATGTAGAAAGTTGTGGGAATCAAGGTTAGATATTGTTCTGCACTACTTGTACTTGTTGTTTTATACTTTCTTGTTTGTGGGGACCACCTTTTTAAGTATTTGATGTTTGTTTGGTTCCAGGGTGATTGTCATATTGTCCTTAGATGTCAAAATTTCAAATTACCAGCTAATTGGAAAACCTAGATATTTGTTTAGAGATCAAGAAGAATAAATAGTTGGTTGCAAGTCACCCTCCCCATCCAAACGAGCCTTAACATTTTGGATTAATACATCCCTAAGACAACATAATGCTCCAAAAAATATCAGCCTCATTAAAGGGATGAATGTTTGCCAAACCAAATGGACAATAAAAGGTAGGGTAACAACGAAAAGGGATATGCACCATTACAAAAAACAAGGACATGAGGGCCAAGTATTTAGCTTTGACATTATTGACGGTGAGGGAATAGAAATATGAAACACTTGCTTTGATGACATAGCAGAATTGCATTACGATAGGGTTGAGGTGGGTCATACTTATTACGTGTCAAAAGGCTCGGTGAGACAATCAAATAGGAAATTTAATAAGTTGAATAGCCACATGGAAATCATTTTGGATCAAAACTCAATGTTGAAATGTTGTGATGATGAGGCCTTTGTGCGAGAGAAAGTATTTAAATTCATCCCAATAAATGAAATTGCAAATTGCAACAATAACAGTTTGATTGATATTATTGAGACTATGGTGCATGTAGGAAAGGTATCGACTATACAAAGAAAGGATTAGTTTGAAACAATTCGCAGGACTGTTAAACTTAATTATTTGTCATCCTTTTGCATTGATGTTAATTTATGAGGCTCAAATTGGGAAGCAAAGGGTGAAGAGTTGGAAAGGTTGTACACCCCTAGTTCAGTTGTCATCCTTGTTGTTAATAATGCACATGTTGGGTATTTCAATGGAACGATTGTGAACACAACCATAGGGACTCTTCTATACATAAATCTTGACATCCCAGAAGCACATCCCTTGACCCAACAAGGACATATTGAGCCACCTATCATTGAGCCATCTAGGATAGTGCCTCGAAAGATTGCTTTGGAAAATGGGAGAGTCACTATTGGATATATCTTGGATCACTTCCTTGGCTTGCCAAAAACTTTGCAGGCTACTATCAAGGCAACAATAAAATATATTAAAACTAATGCATTTTGTTATGCTACATGTCCCTTGTAGGCCAATGGCAGAAAATGCAAGAAAAAGTGTGAAGAGTCCACCCAAAATACGTTGTTTTTCCCTAAATGTTAGACAACAATAGTTGATTGTGACTTTCAATATTTATTGCAACTAAAGATGGAAGACCACACAGGCGAGATTTGGGCTACTACTTTTGATGAGGCTACAACAAGCTTATCGCAGATGTCAGCAAAAGAGATTTACATGTTGCAATATGAGTCTTCTACTACAATGAATATTAAGTCTGTTATCAATGGTGTCACCTACACCTCATTTTTTTTCATTGTTCCTATTAAAACTTAGACTTATAATTCAGAAACAATGCTTAAAACAATAATAGTCAAAGTTGCAAGAATTAACTTTGAAGTTGAGTGCAAGTTATTGCTGTTGGATTTGTCTACAATTTCCCCTGCCATGCAAGACTCTCTAGAGATAGTTTTCATACTACCTTGAATTCCAAACAACCATGCCTAATTGTGACCTTAAAGATATTTGTTATAGTTTTTGTTGACTAGACATTTGTTTCCTTTTCTTTCTTTGCAGTGCTTGTCACATCAAAAGACCTTTCCTTTCTGTTGTTGATGCTTTGTTGCTCATTTAACTGGTTATATATTAAGAAAATGAAGTTAAACTTATAATTTTTAACAAAAAAAGATACACTTGTTTTCTTTTCTATTGTTTATGTTACTTATAGTTTTCTTCCGCTTTGGTGCAGGAGCACCTTGTTCACTGAATGCCTTCAATGGGAAAATTTGTGAAATTTGAATTTCCAAATGTAAAATGATGTGGAAAGGTCATGTGAAGGTCATTTTCAATGCAATTGAGTCTTTAATAGGTCTTTAGGTGGTCAAGGATGTAAAAAAATGCAAAATTTGTCTATTTGTTGTAAAAGATGTAAAAAGTGCAAAGTTGCAAAAAATCAAAAAATGGAGATTCACCTTGATTTAGAAGGTTGTTAGTCGGTTGGAAATGAAAAGGAAGTTTCCTAAATCATGTAAAAAAAACTCTATAAATCATTGCAAAAGGTGAAAACAAGGAAGAACTTTTCTTCTTGAAACAAATTAGTAAATGAAATACCCTTGTTATTGTATTTGCAGCACTTTTTCTCTCTTGTTTCATATTTGTACAAACAATTTAGTTCTTCATAGGCTAAGATTTGCTTTGTTCTTATAGAGGAAGGAGTTAACTCTATTTCAAAAGAGTTTTGAGGTCATTTCATTAAGAATAAAAGGTTTGAGGGCAATTTTATAGTGACTTGGTCTGTGACCTTCAAACAGGGGTTTTGAGAGTCTTTTAAGAGATAGGTCTACAATTCCACCAATGTAGGGTTAGTTAGATTGGTGGACTGGATTGAATTATTTTTTTTTCAAATTGAATGTGTGTGTAGGTACAAGGGAAAAAAAGAAAGTGAAGTTTTTTTTTTGCTCCATGGGAAAATACAGTGATTTCCATGCATGAGAGGATGCTACAAACTAGGGATTGATGAGATAAGAAATTGTAGAGGCCAAAATATTGTTCTTAAAGAATGGGTAGACATTTCTAAACATGTTTCAAGCAGTGGTAGAGCATATGGAGGTTTGGAATAAATATTTCTTTCAAACCCTCACTATTTGGGGATTGTTAAGGCTTTAGGCAAGGGTTTATTGTTTTGATGAATTAGTGGGTGATTTCTTCATTAAAGTTTGATGAATTATGAGTTTTACAACCTATCAAAGGATATTTTGTGGTTATTTAAAGATAAGGAGTTGCTATGGTGGCACTTGCTTCACAAATTAGACCTAATTTGGAGCAATTAGGTGTGGGATAGTCAAATGTTTTGTGTTATTTTCCAAAAAACATTTGTCTACTATTGAGGTGTGTTCACAAATGCAATATTGGATCCCTAAAATTTTCCATTTCTTGAAGTGAAACAATCTGGGTTAGCAAATTTACCTATTTTCTTATAGTGGACTACTTCTAGAATTATGGAGTATAACTACAAGAAATTATGAACCTGATAAAATATGGTTGTGAGGCAGATTATTTGGATTTTTTATGTCAAAGTAAAGTTGGTTAGAGGTGTTTCAAGGCTTGGTAAGAATTTGGAAGTAAAATTTGGTGTTTTGTTGACTTTCTGCCTTTGGAAACAAGTTCAAATGAAGAGTAATATGGTGCAAGTTGGGTGTTTGATTTAGTTCAGAGTTTTCTAAAGAGGTTATTGCATTTATTCTAACAAATTGATGATGGATAAGATGATTTTGGGTCTAGTAAAGGTTTGAAGTCAAGTTTTGATGGTTTGTGGCTTTGTAGAAATGAAGAATTAAGTGAAGTTGTATGTATTTTTTTATGAAAGCTTAAGTAAATCAATGTTGTTTTGTAATTGACCTTCTCAGTTGTGTTTGGGGTTGGAAGTTCCTTGGAAAGTTTGTTGGTTTTGGTAGATGCTCTACATCAATTGATATCAGAGCTAGTTGATCTGGTTGGTTCAGTTGTTGTTGTTGATTTGTTGGTTGGTTGCAGGTGCCTAATCCATCTAAGTTGTAGAGAGGAAGAGTTCTGAGAAGTTGTGTGTTGGCAAACAAGGAAAGGTCTGTATTGGGTGGTTTGTTGAGTTGGTGTGGTGAAGCAGTGAGGGAGATGGATACATGTTTGAAGAAGCACTTGATTTTGCAGCCTTTATGAGAGTTCAAAGTCACTTTGAGAGTACTCCACTAATGGGAGTACATGAAAAGATGATTGGTCAAAGAAGGTCAAGGATGAATTGTTGGATAAGAGGAAATATTTCTTCGAAAGGCAATGTGAAAGGATAGTCCTGTGTCCTTTGAGTGAGAGAAGGTTAGTGGAAAGTTGAGAGTAGTGAAAGGACAGTCTTGTGTCTTTTTGAATGAGAAATTAGTGATTGTGAACCTTATGGGTAGAGAAAGAGAAAGGAAAAAGGCAAAGAAAAGACAAGTGAAGACAAGTGAAGATAGAGATGAAGACAAAGCTGAAAGAAAAGGATGGAACCAAGACAAATACAAGAGAAAGATTCAAGAGAATTATTTCCAGAGAATGAAGAACCAAGATGGATGTAATACATTTCCAAAGGGACTTGGAAAGTTTTTTTTAGGCTAATTGTATGGTGCAGGAGCACCTTGTTCACTAAATGCCTTCAATGGGAAAATTTGTGAAATTTGAATTTCCAAATGTAAGACAATGTGGAAAGGTCATGTGAAGGTCATTTTCAATGTAATTGAGTCTTTAATAGGTCTTTAGTTGGTCAAGGATGTAAAAAAATACAAAAGTTGTCTATTTGTGTAAAAGATGTAAAAAGTGCAAAGTTGCAAAAAATCAAAAGATGAAGAGTCGCCTTGATTTACAAGGTTGTTAGTTGATTGGAAATGGAAAGGAAGCTGACTAACTAATGTAAAAAACTCTATAAAGCATTGCAAAAAGGCGATAATAAGGAAGAACTTGTATTCATGAAACAAATTAGTAAATAAAATACCCCTATTACTATATTTGCAGCACTTTTCTCTCTTGTTTCATATTTGCATAGACAATTTAGTTTTTCATAAGCTAATTTTTTATTTGATCTTATAGAGGAAGGAGTTAACTCTCTTTCAAAAGAGTTTTGAGGTCATTTCATTAAGAATAAAAGCTTTGAGGCCAACTTTACAGTGACTCGGTCTGTAACCCTCAAATAGGGGTTTTGAGAGTCTTTAAGAGATAGGTCTACCATTCCACTAATGTAGGGTTAGTTATATCGATGGAATGGATTGAATTACTTATTTTTCAAATTAAATGTGTGTGTAGGTATAGGGGAAAACAAGAACGTGAAGTTTTGTTGTTGCTCCATGGGAAAATACAGTGATTTTCATGCATGAGAGGATGCTACAAACTAGGGTTTGATGATATAATCAATTGTAGAGCTAAAAGATTGTTCCTAAAGCATGGGAAGACATTTCTAAACATGTTTCAAGCATATGGAGGTTTGGAATATACATTTCTTTCAAACCCTCACTATTTGGGGATTGTTAAGGCTTTAGGCAAGGGTTTTTTTTTGATGAATTATTGGGTGATTTCTTCATTAAAGGTTGATGAATTTTGAGTTTTACAACCTTTCAAAGGATATTTTTTGGTTATTTGAAGATGAGGAGTTGCTATGGTGGCACTTGCTTCACAAAATAGACCTAATTTGGAGCAATTAGGCGTGGTACAGTCAAATGTTCTGTGTTATTTTCCAAAACAATTTTGTCTACTATTGAGGTATGTTCACAAATGCAATATTGGATCCCTAAAAATGTCCATTTCTTGAAGTGAAACAATGTGGGTTAGCAGATTTACCCATTTTCTTATATTGGACTTCTAGAATTATGGACTATGAATGCAAGAAACTATGAACCTGATAAAATATGGTTGTGAGGTGGAGTATTTAGATTGTTTCTATTAAATTAAAGTTTGTTAGAGGTGTTTCAAGGCTTGGTAAGAATTTGGAAATAAAATTTGGTGTTTTGTTGACTTTTTCCTTTGGAAACAAGTTGAAATGAAGAGTAATATGGTGCAAGTTGTAGGGTGTTTGATTTGGTTCAAAGTTTTCTAAAGAGTTTATTGCTTTGATTTTGGAAAATTGATGATGGCCAAGATGAGTTTGGGTCTTGTAAAGGTTTGAAGTCAAGTTTTGATGGTTTGTGGCTTTGTAGAAATGAAGAATTAAGTGAAATTGTATGGATTTTTTATGAAAGCTTAAGTGAATCAATGTTGTTTTCTAATTGATCTTCTCAGTTGTGTCTGGGGTCAGTGTAGACACATAAAAATGTCCTAGACCCACAAACCACATTTTTTTATGTCTTATCATATTTTGTCTATAGTCTGATTTCAGTTATTAATTAAATAATTATCAATTATTTAATTAATTCATGTCTTTTATTCATCCTGATTATTTTAATAAATAAATTTTATTTATTTATTTAAATACGTCTCTAATTTCCCATGTCTTTCCATAATTAAATAAATTCTTAAATTTATTTAATTATTACTTATCCACTATTTCTTCCTAATTATTTAAATAAATAAATTTTATTTATAATTTATTTAAATACATTATTAATATCTCATGTCCTCTTATAATTAAATAAATTATTTAATTTATTTGATTATTGTTCCCTTGGCCTCTCCTAATTTTAAATAAAACTATAAAATTGTCCACTTTCTAATTTTCTTTCTCCAAGTAAATAATTCAAATTAATTATTTACTGTCACATGGCCCCACCTTTTGTATTAAATTATTTTTTAATTCAAATTGTTAACTTTCCTCCATAAATCAAATAATTTCTAATATTATTTGATTTTCTAGATTTTTCTTTTCCCGTGCCATTCTTATCTCCTTGTCACATGCATTTCTAACCATTGATTTGATTTTCTAAAATCAAATCTTAACCATTCATTTCAAATATTTCCCTAACCCTAATTGTCGCTTGTCACATGCAATTTTAGCCTTTGATCTTAGGGCATCTCTCAAATTTCAATCCTGGACATCCCTCCTCCTAGATAGTTGAAGATTACAATACCTGATCCATCTACCAAACAGTCACAACCTGGTCCATCCATCAAATAGTACAACCTAAGGGACAATTCAATCTCATTGACCAATTAGGAAAAATGCCCGCCCAAATCTCCATACTTGAGCTGCTACGCATCTCTCTAGCACACAAGGCCATACTTGACAAAACTTTATAGGAGTCTTTCGTCCCTCATGATATTGATGTCAACCAATTTGAGGCCATGGTGGGATACCTAACCCTCCCAATCACATAACATTTTCAGACCAAGACTATTCGTCACCAAAACCCTCTCACAATGCCGCATTTAATATCGAAGTCTTTATCCATCAACATAAGGTTAGACAAGTCTTAGTAGACAGTAGAGAAGGACTAAACATATGCTCCCTAAAACTAGTTAAAGCTCTAGGATTCTCTAATGCCTGTGTAGACGCTACCAAGAGAATTGTTATAAAGGATTATGATGATGAGGAATGTTCCTTTCGGGGTATTATCACACTTCCTATCCGAGTTGGGCAGGTCATTGTGGATACAACATGTCAAGTCCTGGATCTTGAGCTACCATATAACATCTTTCTTGGTCAACCTTGGATCCACAACTTAAAATCTATACCATCCACTTACCATCAATGCTTGAAGTTTCCTTTTGACAGCACCAAAATCACTATACATGGTGAACTCAATCCCTTGCAGTATTGCACCAATTTGAGGGATATTTCAGAACATCAAGTGCCAATTAACCGTGAAGCCTCAACATCATCTTCATCTAAATACATAGATCCATCCACACTTTCCAAACCATCCACATCCACTCCTTCGACTTCCACCATACCATCTCCCTCCATCCCAAAACCTAATCCAAGTGTCAAGATCCAAGAACAACGTTGCAAAGAATACAAATTGAGTATGGCCTACTACATCACTAAAATACCCAAGTCTTCAAAGGCTTATGGTTGACCTTTTTTCAGAATGGAACCTAAAGAAACTTTTAAGGTTACTCCAACAACAATTTTCACAAAATGGGGCAAACTGAGCATAGAAGACATCGAGAACATATTAGCTTGGATTTACAAAGATTCAGAAGAGCCATCCCCATTACCAGTCTAGATATATGGTAAAGGCTATGACATGGTGAAGGAAAAAGGCTATGATGGAATTAGTGGCCTTAGCAAAAACAAAACTAGAAGACAAGAACCTATAATGCCATCTAGAAGACCAAAGTATCTTGGGTTAGGGTTTGGGCTACCCAAAACTAATGATCAACATACCAATGTACTTTCAAGTGAGAGTGTGAATGTTTCTAAAAGTGTCAAGACTATCAAAGATTCCCTTACCAAAAATAATTCACACGAGTGGGAATTTGGGTCCCAAAGATCCCTTAGCAACTGTTCAACCTGGTGAACCTTCTTTTGATGAATGATTCAGATAGATGTTCAAAGTTGACCTTCCTAAAGACACTCCTAAAGTCCCATTGAAAAGAGAAGAATGGATAGGACTCTTTTGGCCTTGCAATGATGATAAACCTACGCTGTCATCTGATCATATTGACCATCATTCTAACAAGCTTATCCGGCCATCTGACCCTAATAACCATCATTCGGATTCATCTGACTTGTCACATGACACTACTCATCATCATTCCAATCCATTTTTCCCTTGTTTTTCCAATGAGTTTGACTTCTCTTAATCAAGTGAAGAAGAATACTAGATAGAATCCGAATGGGAATTAGAAGACGACAATTTCATCTTTACCCTTTTTGAATCTATCTGCATTCTTTTTGCATCACCCCCACCATTTTCCAACACTAGTGATGGTATTTCCCTTATCTACCCACAACTTATTGACTAGGATCAATAAGGCCCTCCTACTATCTAGACATTTTTCAAAATGATGAAGCCATTGTAGAATTAATGGGACTCCATGAACACATCCAATTGGGGGCACAAGGTTGGATTTTCCATAGACCTAGATTTTGCAGCATACTTTTGGGAAACTGTGCAATCCTCTAGTTGCAAAAATAAAAATAAAAATAAAAATGACACGTCTTAGGTGAAAAGTGCAAGGCACCTTCTGACAATACAAAAGTAAAAATAAAGGACATATCCAAGGGTGAAAACCTCTTTGAGGCACCCAAGGATGGAGGATTGGACATTCTCCCTGTGACACAAGAAAAATTGGCAATGCTCATTGAGGACACCATGGAAGTTAACATAGCCACAGGAGAAGATCCAAGATCATTCTCTATGCAGCATCTTTGACAGAGGAAGAGAAACCTAAATTTCAAAAATTCTTCTCAGAATGTAAGATTAACTTTGCATGGTCTTATGCCAATATGCCTGGGTTGGATCCATAATTAGTCTTACACCATCTTCCCTTACTTCTAGATGCCAAGCCAGTAAAACAAAAGCTGTGAAAGATGCATCCACAAATCTCCTTTTTAGTCAAAGCAGAGCTCAAGAAATTGTTGGAGGCAAGATTCATAAGATCAATAGACTATGTTGAATGGATTTCAAATCTTGTACCTATCACTAAGCCGAATGGTCAAATATGCATCTATACAAACTTTCGTGACTTGAAGAAAGTGTGTCCAAAGGATGACTTTCCATTACCCAACATAGACATCATAGTTGATCTTACAGCAGGATACTAGATGTTGTCCCTCATGGATGGTTTCTCAGGTTATAATCAAATTCGCATTGCCCCTAAAGATCAGCAAAAAATAGCATTTACATGTCCCAGGGGTACACACTGTTGGAATGTCATGCCTTTTGACCTCAAGAGTGTAAGTGCCACATATCAATGAGCAATGAAAACAATTTTTCATGACCTCATGCATACCCTAATGGAAGATTATGTGGATGACCTTTTGGAAAATTCTTTAACATGCAAATATCACCTTAATGTACTAGACAAATTTTTCAAAATACTAGAAGAGTACAAGGTCCACTTGAATCCTAATAAATGTGTCTTTGATGTGACATCGGGAAAAATTTTGGGATACATAGTATCTCATAGAGGCATTGAAGTTCATCCCACCAAAGTGAAAGCCATATTAGACATGCCTCCGCAAAAAGGAATAAGTGAGCTAAGGATATTGCAAGGCATATTACAATCTATTTCACACTTCATCACACAACTAGAACACAAGTGCCAACCATTTCAATATCTCATGTGCAAAGATATGCCCTTTGTGTGGATTGATAATTGTCAAATGGCATTCCAACAAATCAAATACTATTTATTATCACCTCCTGTCCTTATGCCACCCATTGATGAAAACCTCTAATTTTGTATTATCTTCAGCACTGGAAGCATTGCTTGCACAAAATGATCATGATGAGAAGGCTAGGGCATTATACTACATTAGTCACACATTGGTCGAATATGAATTTAACTACACACCTATTGAACGTGCTTTTCTTGTAGTTTTCTTCACCACCCAAAAGTTAAGACATTACATGTTGAATCACAAGACACATCTAGTGGCAAATATTGATCCCTTGAAGTATCTCCTAAGTCATGCAGCATTGACTGGGTGGTTGGAAAAGTGGGTTATGATATTG